>APFE031481620.1:0-73419 GCA_000404065.3 Pinus taeda | reverse complement strand
CCCCCCCCCCCCCCCGCCTTAGGGGACATCGTCCTCGGTGTTCAATCACACATATACCTCATCAATACACTGGAAAGAAGACATACTACTCATGGAGCTTTATGACATAGCTCAATGCAGTATTTACAATGATCACCCTATTGAATGTTAACCCACATGACAACATAACAACATGATATCATAATAACATGACAACATGACACCTATACCGCTTATTGGAGATTTATAACATAGCTCATGGCGGTATTTATATCCATATACATATGTACATATATCAAAACATCATAAAAGCATGTACCAAAGCACCATAACACCATACATATACCAAAGACATGTACCAAAACACCATACCAAAACTGCTTTGCCTCAACTGGCAAACAAGTATACATGCCATCTCCCATGTAGCTTCATCGGGCCCAAAGTGCTTCCACTGCACTTTACTTTGCTTGATTGCTTGATTCCGAAGCATGAGCACCTTTTTCAGCAATATACACTGAGGCTCTGACTTGAATTCTCCATCTGGTTCCACCTACAATACAAACATTATCAGCATCTTTAACATACTTCTTAAGTAATGACACATGGAAAACATCATGGAATTTCATTATTGGAGGTAGTGCAAGTTGATAGGCTACTACAACAATCCTCTCAACAATACCAAAGGGTCCACAACACTGTGGTTCCATCTTGGCACATGATCCAATCTGTAAGGAGCTCTTCTTTGGTTTGATGCACAAGTACAACTGTTCCCCAACCTGTAACTCCTTGAACAACCTGTTTTGATCTGCATAGCTCTTCTGCCTATCCTATGTTGCCTTTAGATTCTTCTTTATAGCCTGTATTTCTTGTTCCATGTCTGCCAACATGTCCGATCCAATCAACACCATGTTAACTGGATCACTCCAACTGATGGGAGTATTGCAACTCCACCCATACAATGCCTCAAATGGACTAATCTTCAAAGATTCCTGATACCAATTGTTGTAAGCGAACTCTACTAGTGGAAGATACTCTTCCCACTTTCGATGTTGATGCATCATGTACATCCTGAACATGCCTTCCAATATCCGGTTGACCCTCTCTGTCTGTTCGTCCGTTTGCGGATGATAACTTGTACTGAACCAACTCTATGCCCAAACCTACAAATAACTCCTTCCAAAACAAGGAAGTGAATTTTTCATCCCTGTCTGACACAATCTTCTTTGGAACACCATGCAATTTGACCACATCTTTGATGAATACATGTGCTACATCGCTAGCTGAGAATGTAGACTTCACTCGAATGAAGTGTGCAAGCTTTGTCAACCTGTCCACAACAACCATGATGGAATCATGTTGTCTCACTATCCTTGGAAACCTTGTGATGAAGTCCAGGGAAATGACCTCCCATTTCCATTATGGAATCACAATTGGTTGTAGCAGTCTGCCTAGATGTTTACGCTTTGCCTTCACACTCTAACAATCAAAATACCTAGCCACAAACTTTGCTACATCCTTCTTCAGATTCGGCCAACAATAAAATTTCTTCACTGTAATCAATGTCTTCTGGTATCCTTTGTAACCTGAATAATATTTTGCATGAAACTCCCTCAAAATTACCTTCTTGAGCTCACAACTATCTCGTACATATATCTTGTCTCTAAATCTAACCAATCTGTCTAATGTAAGACAATAGTCCATAGCATGTGCACCTGCACCTGTACATGTACCTGTAACACTACATGTACCTGTACCTGCACATATACATGTACATGTACCACTACATGTACCTGCACCTATACTCTGCTACAACTTGTGCACAATCTCCATAAACCTGACATCCTGCAGACATGCCTAAAAGATATTATCATGTAAGTCTGCCCATAGGAGCTCAAAGCTGCTAAGTGATTTACCTGTACCTGTCTGCTAAGAGCATTTGCCACCCTATTCTCCTTTCCTTTGATGTACCTATACTCGTCTGCTAAGATCATTTGCCACCCTGTTCTCCTTTCCTTTGATGTACCTGATCTTGAAGTCAAACTCACTGATCATGGCCAACCATCTAGCTTGTCTGGCGTTCATATTTGGATGGTCAAACAAATATCAACCCAATATGATTACTCATCAGTACAAACCTCTTGCTAAGAAGATAGTTCCTCCACATCTTCAATGCATGTATGATTACCACTAACTCCAAATCATGCGTCGAGTAGTTTTGCTCATGCTCGTTTAGTTTTTACGACTCGTAGCATACCACCTATCCATCCTACATAAGGACCCCACCAAGTCCTCTCTTGCAAGCATTTGTGCATACTACAAACTCCTTGTCTGGATATGCAATATTTAACACTGGAGCATGTGTTAACAACTACTTTAGCTGCTCAAAACAGGTCTCACACTCCTCCGTCTATTCAAACTTCTTACCTTTCCTCTGTTGAAGAATCTAGGGCAATTAGAGTTAATGAGATTCTTCTAGTCAAGATAATTATTTGTGAGGTGTTTTCAACTTTTGTTCTTATTCCAATGTTCATTTTTTTTCCCAAGGAAAAATTGTAATCTTCCATTAATTTGAAAAACTACATATAGTAGATATCAGTGGCATATGCATAAATTGTTGGCCAAGGCCAGTTCAAGTATCTTTCAAAAAATAATAAGTTTTGGCCAAAGCCATACCAAGAAAAGTTGTACATATTCACCTCACAGGGTGTTCATTGTGTCTAGCATGCAGATAAATTTAAAAACATAAATATATGCATATAATGATATTGTGTATCAACAATAGAAAAAACCATCCAAAATTTAGGCATTGTCTGCCCGAGTATATGCTCTGTCTATGTATGGCCGATGGTAATACTGATATTGTTCTAATCTGAGTTGTTCTTGAATCATCCATAAGCCTCTGGGGTGTGTCGAGGCCTCCTTGGATAATTTGTCAGCAACCTCGTTATGTTCCCTGTAAATGTGTTGACAGGTGATAGAGTTAAATTGTGCCTTGAAAACCATAATCTCATCCAGAATGTTTCTAAGTGTATGAGCATGACAATTATTTATATTGTTGAACCAGTTTATGATGATTTTGGAGTCTCCAAATATATGTAGATTAATGCATGAGTGTTCCAGCACAAAATGCATTAGGTTCCTTAGAGTAATCAATTCTACAAAGTTGTTTGTTCCCTCCCCCAATCCCAATTGTATTTTGAAATGGTGTTGTTCAGTTAGGTATAGTAGGATACCCCCCCACATCCTTGAGATTAGGCTACTCCATCGAAATATGCCCACAGGATGGATCGATCTATAGTCTCAGAGGTATGAGATCGTGATGTAGTAGTCTGGGGCTCCTCGGGGATTTCATGATAAGCGGATTTGATCTTAGCTTTTATGTGTGGCCATCGTGCCGGTGTTCCTTTAAAAATGATATCATTCCTTGTTAGCTAGATCATCCAACATATGAGAAGTGGTAAGCACCAAGTCTTTTTGTCATGTTGCTCATCAATCCAATTGTTCCATGCTTCAGGGATCGAGAGGTCGTGCCATCTGCCCTGCTTGGAGAGGAGGTGTATTACTTGTTGCCACAGTTGTACATTCATTGGGCAGAATAAAAATAAGTGTTCATTAGTCTCCTCCACCTGTGTACAGAGGACACAACAATGCGGCCCATAGTGAGTTTTGCACATAAGATTTTATCTGATAGGTGTCTTGTTGTTGAGCACATTCCACATAAAGAGTCTAGATCATGGAGGTGCTTTGAGCTTCCAAATCTTTCGCCACCAGTCCAAAAGAACAGGTGGTTTTGGTCCAAGAGGAGGTTTGGGTAGCCTGCTTTGGGTGAGTATTTCCCATGTTCTGTCAAGGTCCATATGAGCTCATCAGGTCCCTCCTTAATGCATACATGATCTTCATTTAGGGCATTAATATATCTTCCCAGCTCTGATGCTAGTGATCAAGGATGCCCAAGTGTCGAGCAGATAACCGTGCTTGTTTAAAAATGGAGTTGTTCTCCATGTATGTTATCTGGTCGATCACCTTAATTTGCCTCTGGTTTAGGAAGTGTATGAGCTCTGGAGGTAGTTGATGCATGTTGCCCCCACCCGTCCATGGATCCATGCCTATTCAGACCATAGGCCTTCATTGATTTTCCAGGCAAGACCCACTCTGATGTTGGGCATAGAATGAAGTATAGCTTTCCAAACAATAAAAATCCATGTGTGAGGCCAGGTTGGGATGCGTATCTAGTCCATGAAATGATGTGGCCAGATATATTTGTGATAGGTGACTTCGGTCCAGAGATTCTGTGAAATTAGCAAGGACCATCCCATCTTGGCTGCTAATGCATGAGAAAAAATAGAGAGGTATTTTAGACCCCAACCACCCCATTTTTTTGGTAGAGCGATCTGCTTCCATCCTACCCATGCATAAGGCTTGCCCTCTTTATATCCATTCCAAAGGAATCTGCAACAAATCCTTTGTATGCGGGCAAGAATTTCTTTAGGGATCCAAGCCAATGTCATCCAGTATACAGGGGTGGCTTCCAAGACAGATTTTATGAGGACAAGGCGACCTGCTCTTGAGAGGAAATGATGATTCCAGTTTTTCAACCTCTTCTCAATTTTAATTACGATCCAAATCCAATCTAGTGGCCATAACAAAGAGTTTGAGGATGTCATGGAAAGTAGATGAGTCCCACTGGATGTCATCAAGGAAAATGAGGACATCATCAACAAAAAGTAGATGGGTGAGGTAGCAGAGGTCATTCATTTTCAGCCCATGTAATCAACCATCCCTCTTGGCTATTGCAATGAGTCTGCTGAGGCCCTCCATTACAATTGGGAAGAGTAGAGGGGAAAGAGGGCATCCTTGTCGAAGGCTTATCTCAGCGTGAAAAAAATGCGAAGTAGAGCCATTAATGAGGACACTGAAGGATGTCAAGTTGATGCAGCACATGATCTAGTTGATGAAGGGAGGGGGAAAGCCCATATGGGTGAGGAATATTTTGAATATTCACTTGTTATTATTAGAGTGTGTCTTCTTTTAGTTCATCAAGTAGCTAGCAAAACAAAGAGACAATAACACAAGGTGTTAGCTTTCTACCAGGGCCAAGACTTCTCACTCTTTGAGAGGAAAACCCGCACAAAATCCTCCTTATAGAGATTCCAATTAACGAATACCAAGACCATTACCCTTGAAATATTAGGCCACTCTGAGACCAAGACACCAATCCTATTCTTTATCACTGCTGAGATCATCTTCATCATTGCTGCTTCACCGAGGTCATCATTATTGCATTACAGTTGTACCATTGTTGCACCTTCACCTAGATGATTGTTGCACTCTCACTGAGATCATCACTCTATCAATGATGTCTCTATATGTATGAGAGTATCACCGAGATCTACCTTGTCACTATGTCCACATCATGATTATCATTATGCCGAGATCATGAGAGCGTTTAGAATGGATGCCGAGATAAAGCATGTTACTGTGAGATCATCATAACTATGCCAATATAGTGTTTTTCTTCCTACACCAAGGTCTTCTTCATCATAGGTATGCCGAGACTATTATTCTATTTTCTCCATCATTGATTATGTTAAGAGTGTAATACTTGAGAGATTTGTATTACACATATGCTAAGACTGGTACTGCTTCATTAGGACTATGAGACATCACCGAAAAACACAAAGATACTTCTCCCTGCGTAACACTGAACTAATGCACTTATCTGAGATTTTTGAGCCACTGTACTTCCTGTAACTCACCCGAAATTTCATAGACATTTGAGTTATGTACCCATATTTTGTGCAGACCCTAGTTGGGTATATATAGTAGTTCGTCCTCCATATTTAGCTGACTTGAACCAACAAAGAGGTGTGTCATCTTATTTGAGCCGACATGATTGTTTTCTTATTCATTTGTTGGCCGACTTATTCAAGAGGATTGTGCTTGTCTTTGGAGGGTTGTTAGACACTAGGTTGACTCATATTTATTTTACATATACTTAAGAAGAGTTCTTTATACATGAAATTGACTCTTTGAATTTCCTATAGCACTTCAACACGTACTAGATCTAAGAAATGAGCAAGAAACTCATTTTATAGTTTACAAAAATAATATTTATTTTCTTTTACAAGTACAAATATCAAAATTACATTTATGAAGACAGGACCTATTTACTCTTTCTTCAACACTCCCTCTTAACTAGGGAGGTATTCATAATGGTACTTGGTCATTCTCAATCCGAACAATTTCTCATAAGAAGAATCGGATTAGTAACCCATCTCTATAGCATCATAGTAACCAACATTGTTTCCACAGCAAGGCCTTGACTAACAACTCTATCTCTCATCATATCAAAGCACAATGTTGGCAAGACCAATGATTACAGACACCTTCATCATTGTCTTTGAAGGTACATACCCACCCAGGTGTTCACTGAGTATGACCTTCTAAGAATATTCTTATCTTGGGTTCTCAACCCTCAAAGAATATCAATCCTCTTTCCTACTCTTGTCTTGGATGCCCTACAGATCCTCAAACATCATCGAATGCCAGATGATTACCCAATCCTCCATTCTTTATTCCAAATTGAAGCAAGAATGTTGTGTCTATCTCTCCCTCTCATCTAGGGAAGATATGCCCATTCCTTGAAGGAATTTACCAAAGCTCCCTCTGACTAGGAACTTGCCCAAGCTCCCTCTTAATTAGGGATTCTCCTATACATCAACAACTTCTTCTTCGTGGGTCCTTCAGCTACTTGATCAACTTCTCTCCTTGATGTCATGAAATTCAGTCAAGCTTCTTTCTTGTAGGGCAACAACCATCGATCACTTTCCTCCTTAGTTCGTCATGTCATTTATTTCTTCATGGAAAGTGGCCTTCTTCATTTCTGGAACCTTTGTCATATGGCTACTTCTTCCTCATCATATTTCTTTCAGGAGTTTCCATCCACCACATGAATGATAGTTGTACTTGTACTTTCAATTCTTGTTCGAATAGCCTTTCATGAACTCATCCAGATATTATTCAAGAAATCAAAATATAATATTAAATCAAATAGTATCTTATGAGATGGCTCTTCATCGTGACAGCTTCCTGTAGGTATCATCATCCTGCATACATGTTGACATATCTCCCAAAGATATCTTACTGTCAAGGGTCTTCATCTTTTAAGTTTTTTATCAAAGTCTTCATATACTTCCAGGAGATTTCCTAGTCAAATATTCTTGGTCTTTTGGATGTTGATCGCCTTCATCGTGGTTGCATATCTCACAATCTTTTCCTTTCTCACACATTCCATTCCCAGGAGCTTTCAATCATAGTTTCTTAATTGTAGTCAGCCACCTCATACTTCATATGAGGACATATTATGTTGATTTCATCTAGTGTGACTTATGCCTTCTTGCATCCTTTCAGAGGAGGAGATCCTTTTTTTCTCTTGATCATGCTTCTCAAGATAGAAGTAATGATCCATGTTACCTGCAACCATATGACATGACATTATAATATTAAACACAAGCATACATACCTTATTTTACATTTAGGTCATCTAGGCTTCTTCCAGTAGCTTCCTTGATTGAAAAGATCTTCAATCCCTTGATTTGCTTCATGTCATCACACCATCATCCCATAAATTCCATAAGTTGGAGTTTCTGATGAAACACTTGCTTCCTCTCTATATTAATGAACCCTCTAATGAGGATCTTACCAGAGAACCTTGAGGATCTTGCATATTCCTATCTGGCAGATGTTTCCTTTTTGACTTGATGTATGACCAGTCTTGTCTTGGATGACTCCTTCCTTTTCTTTAATGTCTAATGAGGTTCCCAAGAGTTATATCCTTCATGTTTGACTGCCATGGATTTCTTTTCTTCATGATTCCCATGGTGATGTCCTGAGCTCTTGTTTCTAATGCTTCCACGATGCCACGATGCATCTAATTATCATGGTCATATCTACAACAAAAGCTTATGGTATGACCCTTTTGTGAGGGATACCATTTCAATCATAGTAGAGATCTGTTACTCCCTCTTTCCTTGGCCCTTTTCTTTAGCTTCCTCCATCTATATAGTCATTCGAGCTTCCATAATTTTTCTATATTCTTCGCTATATTATTCTGTCTTGTTTGAGGACCAAACTTCTATTTTCTTTCTGCACATGTTTGGGTCCTTTATCCTCCAATACTTTTTCCATCAACTTGTCTTTCTCTAGCACAAAACGTTGAATGAGGTAACCTTCTTATTCATGGACATTTGTTACATTTCCTATCAGTTAGAACAATGATGATTATCTTATTATCATCTTTCCCAGATCTCCCAATTGAGATCTCATGAAGACATTCCTTCATTCTTCTGATACCTTTAATCAGTTCTAAGTGATATGACCTTATTCACTTCATTTCAGAGAATATATCTTCTATCATTCATATATCTCTTTTATGTCTCCTTTCTTGATACATAAGGATGAGAGGAACTTAAGAGTTCCTTCCCATGAATTCAAAGGAGACCTTGATATGTTCACTGACTTATTTTATCTACGAGAATTATGACAATCACAATCCTCCTTATTCTCTGCAAGGACTTTCGATGACCCATTTGTTACACAATAATTTGTCACTCTCTTGTCTCTCCCCTTTCCTGATCCCGGAAAACACTAGTAGTGACTATTGTGTTATACTTTCACCATGAAACCTATGCTCTTACATCCCTTGAAGTGTGAAGAAAGTATACCCCACTCCCTTTAGAACATTTCCAGAGGATCCTTCTTAACACCCAGTTTTTAAGATCAACGCTCTTTCCCAGTGTCTCACCCGTTCCAATGGTGGAATTTTACACTCTAATCAGCACTACTATTAGCCCAATACCCGTGTCGGTCTACTTCTGGAAACTTTTTATAAAAGGAAAATGAGTTTCACATCTAGAAACTTCTGGTGGTGATGTGTTGGTTGTTCGTTTGGTTGGATAAGGGTCGGGAACTGCATATAAGGTCCTTTCCCCCTTAAAAGTGGACCTTCCCAAGGAGATAGTACCTTCTTCCCCCTTGAGTGGATCTCATTCTTATCCTCCACTACCTATATAAACCACTTCCTCTTACCCTTTTTGGTTACACACACAATATACAAACCAACTGCAAAATTCTGAAATCTTTAGCTTTTGATAGAAGAAGATTAGTCTTAGATGACAAAAGACTAGTCTTTGGTAGCTAAAGTATGAGGAAATAGAGTTGCTTGGAATCCATTTCATGTCAAGATAGAGGAGAAAAAGAGTGCTAAAAAGGCGTGTAGCAGGACTTGGATACTGAAAAGGAGATCTTCAACGTCAAGGCTTCAGTGGTATTTCTCTTTGAAGTTTATATTAATACAACTAATGGTTTATCTCCTATGTCGTGTGTAATATTGCATTTGATAGCTTAAAACTCCTTGACCTTTTAAGTAGATTGAATTCAATTTTATTCTATCACATTTGTTATCATTTCTTGCATGTTTGTTTTAGGTATTTGAACGAAAGGAAGCTGTAGCAAGCAAGCAAGATCAACATCAAGTGGATTAGCGCTATAAGAGGTAGGCCCTCTTATTTGATTCTAATCTAAGGAGATTTACATTGGATTGTCTTGTTTGCGGTTAGACCCACTCTTGGGCTAGAGGGATCGTCTATGTCTGCAGAGATGATATTCCTACACCACAAATTGGTGACTCCGCTGGGGAAATACATCTCCTTTTCATCACTCTGTTTTTTCTACTTGTGTGCCTACTTTATTTATTTATGGTCTTCTAGATCTGTATTGACCTGTTTGAAGGCATACATGCACTAGCCCACCCTTTGATGTGTTAAGTTCGGCTCTGTGTGAAGTTCTTTTTTATTTTTTCTTTGAATCCCTCAATCAATGCTCTTTTTGGCCAAACAGTTGCGTTAATCAGGCCTATCAGTGCTATTTTCAGCCCAAAAAGTGTGTCAGTCGTGCCAATCAACATAATTTTAGCCCAAAAAGTGTGCCAATCAGCTCTAGTTTCAGCCCAAAAAGCGTGCCGGTCTCCAAGTTAAGAAAAATCATAATTTATCCCATTCTAGTGCCAGTGTGTCTTGAGCCTCTTCCGCCCATAAGTGACTAGAATGCTTTGTTTGTTGGTTTTGATTGATTGATTGGCTTGAAGTTTCGTTGCTTGATTTTTTTGAGTTTTTTGGATGGTTTCTATGACCCTAGGGAATCTAGGTCAATTACCATTCATTTGTTTATTTACTCATTGTGTCAAGTTTCTGATTTGTTACTTCATTTAATCCATCTTTCACTCGCAACATCTTCATTGCTTCATTTTCAATTAAATGAGTGAAAGAGTCTTGTTTGTTCTCTTATTTCGAGTGTCTCTTTTCTCTTTTGGAGCATAGATTACATTGCTTGGTTTGTTGATTGAAGCATTTGTGTGTTTGATTTGTGTGATTCAGGGAAGAAGTTGCTTTTAGTTTCATTTATCATGCTTTGGATTTGAGCAATGCTTGTTTGTTCGGAATTGTGAAAATTTTCATTAAAGTGCTTTATGTGGAAGATTCATTTTTGCATTTTATGAAAAGAAGAACATCATTCTAGTTTACTTAAGTGAAAATATTGCACTAGTAGTGTCATTGAGAAGCTAGAATTGCATCATCATAAGCATTGGAAATGAAATGAAACTTCTTTTGTTGTTAAGGGAAGATTAAGTGCATTTAGGACATGTATTAGTGAAAGATTTCATTCTTTGATTGTTGCATTGATTGTGCATTCTCTATCCCTCAATTAGCGTTAACTTTCATCGAAGAAGGATTTCTTTTCTCATATAGTTGCATATAGGAATTTTCAGATGAAAGCGATAGGGCCTTGGAATTGAAATCTAATTCAAGATCAACCATCAAAATTGATTGAATTAACCTAAGGAAGCATTGAAACTTAACGCTCACATTTAGTGGTCTAGGCTAGAGATGTGTTCATACGTCTTTAAACCTAACAGTTGTCATTCCCTTCGGCATTAGACATCGCTAGTATGAACTTGTGCTCTCCGTACCGTCACGTATATAAAGGGAGACCCCTATAGGTTGCAATCCTTTATCCATAGGAAGTCGAGTCTGCCGCCTTGTAAACATGATACACTGAACATAACATTCGGGGAGATTTCCTGCTCGTGTTTTCGGTTCGCCAAAAGGTATTATGTAGTTCACGATTACCTAGTAATCCCTTTTGCCTAGATTCTCCTGAGCAATCATTTTGGTCTTTTTGACTCTTTAAATTTAAAATATCATCGAGCACTTGTCCTTTCGAGCTCGTTAACTCCAAAAGTGACTAAAGTCACCTTTCGCTCTTTTCTCGACTCTTAAAATAAGAAAAGGAAAAGCTTTGTTTCAGTGTCTTAAATTTAACTGCCCACGCAACATTCCTGGTTAAAGTTATCTTCCTTAACGTTTCTTTAAAGGTTGATTCCAATGGCAACATTCCCATAGTCTACCAGTCAATGATTCCCCTCAAATGGGAATTCTGGTCCTTTTCCTTCTTTTGGAAATGCTGGTGCTCCTTATATGGCAACGTTGTCCCTCCCTGGGTTAACCATTGGTTTACCTATCTAGTTATTTTTTACCTCGGTGGTCCCAACTGGCCCAACTCCTATCTAGCCTTTTGAACCACATCATGCTGATTCTAAGGTTGACCTCTCACCTTCTTCCCCTATTTCTTCACCTTCCTCTTCTACTTCACTTGGTGAAAGTTTGAAATCTAGTAACCAGGAAGCTAAGAAGAAGAAGCAGACAAAGAAGAAGAATTCACATAAGCAAGAGGCCAACCGTGCAACTATGACTCCAAATGCACCTCTTGTAGACACACCTTCCAATCCTCCACAAAAGGTCAAATTCCCTTGCAGGCTATGCAAGGGTGACCATCTCCTTCAAGATTGTCCTGATATTCCCAGAGTCTTAGAGGTATGGTCTCAAAATCTGGATCGACCATCCCCATCGACCTCTGGAGATCATGTCGATGCTACACCATTGACTAGCGACGATAAGAAGAAGGGAAAAAATAAATTCCCCTGTAGGTTATGTAAAGGAGAGCATCTTCTTCACCTTTGTCCTCTTATGGATAAAGCTTCCAAAGTTTTGGAAAACCTTATAGAGTCTCAACCCCAACTCCCTGTTGGTTATCAAAGACTTTCTTCTAACCCTCTCTTAGTTGGTAAAGAGATTGACTTGGATTGATCTCTTGCCCATCCTGCTCTTCCTGAGCATGACTCTCTTGTGTTTGTTCCCAACCAACCATTGGTCGAAAAGAGTGTCAACTTGGCTCTGCCTTCAGTTGTTCACTCTGTTCCCAAAGAGAGAAGTGATCATACTTCTCATGTTCTTCTCGTCTCCTCAAATTCTCATGAGTCTAAGAGTGGCCCTCCTATCCCAGATGCTCAGGAGAGTCCTTCTCCTATTCTTGTAAAGCAT
The DNA here is from genome assembly GCA_000404065.3 of Pinus taeda. NCBI lineage: Eukaryota > Viridiplantae > Streptophyta > Pinopsida > Pinales > Pinaceae > Pinus > Pinus taeda. Next base: position 61,003 of record APFE031481620.1, on the reverse strand, counting down.
GGGGGCAATCCTATGATACCCCCACCAAGTAGTTCTTTCCTTTCTTTTTATTGGAGTTAATTGACTGCACTCAGCCTCCCATCTTATGTGCCTTTCCAGATTACAATACAAGCCTATAATATGGTAGTAGATGGCACTATATTAGATGAAGGAGTGTTTATTAGCATCATGTCTTATACTACTTGGCAAGCTTTGGGTTCCCCACAGCTTGTGCCTATCACCTAGAATTTGTTGGCTTTCAACGGAGGAACCAGTCAGCCCTTAAGGATCCTTCCAAATTTCCCTATTACTTTAGGAGGAAAGACGTCTATATAGACATGATGGTAGTCCAAGGTTCCTTAGATTTCAATCTTCTCCTTGGACGTGACTATGTTTACGTCATGGGAGCTCTTGTTTCTTCGCTTTTCCATGTGGTTTCTTTTCCACGCAAATGGAGAATAGTGACCATTTATCAATTGTCAGTCATTGGTCACCAGGTGCCTCCTATGAAACCACCATCCCCTATTGGTTCTTGTTTGCAAGCCATTCCTTCCCCACAACATGTCAATTATGTGGCTACCTGTTCTGTCTCCACATCTGCTGATGATCACACAGATGGTATAGTACATTATGTACTAGGGGCATTGGAACCCGATTTGTCATTGGTACCAGTGGACATGTATTCCTCCCAGAGTGTAGTTCTCTCGTCTAGTGAGGACCTCTTGGGAGACATGTTCTTGTATGTTCCATGATCAGGGCTACGAGCATAGTTCCTTGTCTTGTGTCAAGCTCGTTAAAAAATGAAACAAGGGGTTTGAGCATAGTTCCTTGGCTTGTGTCAAGCTCATTAAAAAATGAATCAAGGAGAGTGTCAAAACATAGTTCCTTGTCTTGTGTCAAACTCATTAAAAAATGAAGCAAGGGGTGTGAGCATAGTTCCTTGTCTTGTGTCAAGCTCATAAAAAAATGAATCAAGGAGTCTGAGGATAGTTTCTTCTTGTATCTACCTCGTTAACAAAAGAAATAAATGTCGAGGATAGTTCTTTTACTGTGTCAACCTTGTTTAAAATGAAACAACTCCCTTTTCCGAATCGAGTCTTTGATTAAGCTCTCGTAAAATCCCAGTCGAGTGTTTCCTGGATCTCGAAAGTGATTCATTACGTTGGGGGCACGCAAACTTAACTCAAGCATAGGTTTTCGTTTCAAGCTTGTGTAAACATGAAACCGAATTCAAGCAAAGTTCCCCATGGTTCAAGCTTATGTAAAAATGAACCCATGCTCGATTTACATCTCGTGATTGTCATTTTTATCAGCGAATTTATGCTAGATGAGCCTTGGTTGTTTCATTCCATCGCCACCATCTCTTTGGCCCATCATATGCTTTCACTTGGTTGTTTTACCCTTTCTTGAGGAACCGCTGTGATGAGTAGTTTTACTAGCCAGCCCCTTGAACTCTTAGTTTTTGAGCAGTTTCACAATTTCCGGAACCAGTTGCTGCCCTTTATACCACTCGTTCCTCTAGGACAAGTCACCTTTAAGCTCTTTTCTGACTCGTCAAAACTCAAAAGATTGCCGAGTATTTTTCCCTTTTAGGCTCGTTAAAGCAAATAAAAGCAGGGAGTCATCTTTGAGCTCTTTTCTGACTCTCAAAATATGAAAAGATTGGCGAGCTCTTGTGATTTTGAACTTGTTAAAGGTTGTGAAACATCATTTACTTAGTATACATTTACCCCTGTTTCGGGCTGGGATAAAACTATCTACGAAAAAGGTATACCTTAGTCAATCATGACTAGGAGGTTCTCCTGAATATTGTTTTCTACCTTTTCAGGTTCGAGAGACAACTTTACGAAAATGGACCCTTGGAGTTTTCTTTTCCATGTCTTTTTCAAACTCTCTAAACATGAAAGAGATTATGAGTTTCACCTTTGTCTGACTCGTTAAAAGATTAAACGACATAGGGCTTGTCATTATGAAGAGACCGAGCTTATCCTTCCTAGGGCTCCTTAAAATTTACTAGGTAGGATCCATCTGAAGGATGGACTTATATTACAAGCATATGTTATCCTCGTCAAGCTTATTTAAAAATAACTTGAGTACTTGCCAGAAATGGTAGGGGCAAATTGGAAGTATTCATCAATTGTATTCTTCACTCAAGGTAGCATGTCACTCTTGAACATTGACACTCATCTACTTTTCATGTCAAGTTTTGGGATATCCTCACTCTGTCACTTGCCTCCCTGGGTTTTGGGTTATCCATTTTAAACCTCTCATATGATCTCTGCCATGTCACCATGACCTCTGATCCTATGATGTCAAATGCTACCAAAATCCAGAGTCATGTCATCCACATGTTCAACAGAAGTCTTCTTACCTGTACATTGTCTGATCATATGTCACCATCTTGGATTACTCTCATTCATTGTGTTCCCCGTTTCGTGTCGATGATGAAGCGTTCATTATGACCTTCCTTCGACAGATCACTTCCTGTTGACTTCAGCTCATTATCCAGGAATTTGATCTAGAAACTCCCTTCCAGTACCTTAGAGCGTGCATGCCTCAATGGCAAGTTCTTCGCACTCGACGACAGGTTCTCATCATTGGATTTTGATCGAGTGACTTCACGAGTGTTCGACTTCAATTGCTTATTCACACTTCGTGAATTGTACTGATAGTACCTTGAGAGCCATTGGCATTATGGGTGGCTTCTCTCACACTTGTTAATGATTCACATCATTGGTCGGTAATCAAGTGATTTTCTAGCATGTTCGACTTTAGCACATCTATTCACATGTTAGAATTTGTATTTTGATCGGGTCATGTTGGAGCGCAAGACCCTCGACTTAGATTACAAAAGTCCAGGTTGCGAGGAGTGATGAGTCATTCATGATTATATACATGATTCTTTAGACGGATGGTTGTGACCATGCCGTGGGTATCATTTTGATTTTGCTTAGTCGAATGGCTGCGACCATACCGTGGGTATTTTCATATTGATCCTCTCTATGCAAATGGCTGCACCCATGTCGTGGATCTATTTCATATTATCCCTTAAGTCGGATGGCTGCGTCCATGCCAAGGATCCATGCCCATGATCCTTTTCTTAATGGATAGTTGCGCCTATACAATGGATTCATGTATTCTTATATGCCTCCCATGTTTATCAAGCATGACTATCAGATTTCAGATATGTACATGTATGTTTGAGTTCCAGGTCTTCCGATGCCGATATTCCAAGTCCTTGCTCCGTCTTAAAGCATTTCAACCATCGCTCTCAGCTCTGACTTCATGCTTTAGGGGGCATCTGTTACACAATAATTTGTCACTCTCTTGTCTCTCCCCATTCCTGATCTCGGAAAACCCTAGTAGTGACTACCGTGTTATACTTTCACCATGAAACATATGCTCTTGCATCCCTTGAAGTTTGAAGAAAGTAGTCCCCACTCCCTTGAGAACATTTCCAAAGAATCCTTCTTAAAACCCAGTTGTTAAGATTAGTGCTCTTTTCCAGTGTCTCACCCGCACCGATGGTGGAATTTTACACTGTCACCCGCACCGATCAGCACTACTGTTAGCCCAATAATCGCGTTGGTCTACTTTTGGAAAGTTTTTATAAAAGGAAACAGAGTTTCACGTCTAGAAACTTCTAGTGGCGATGTGTTGGATGTTTGTTTGGTTGGATGAGGGCCGAGAACTCCATATAAGGTTCTTTCCCCCTTAAAAGTGGACCTTCCCAAGGAGATAAGACTTTCTTCACCCTTGAGTGGATCTCATTCTTAACCTCTTCTCTCTATATAAACCACTTCCTCTTACCCTTTTTGGTTACACACACACAATATACAAACTAGCTGCAAAATTCTGAAATATTTAGCTTTTGATAGAAGAAGATTAGTCTTAGATGACAAAAGACTATCCTTTGGTAGCTAAAGTATGAGGAAAGAGAGTTAGATCTTGGAAGCAATTTCATGTCAAGCTAGAGGAGGAACAAAGTGTTGAAAAGGCATGTAGCAGGACTTGGATACCGCAAAGGAGATCTCTAGTGTCAAGGCTTCAGTTGTATTTCTCTTTGAAGTTTATATTAATACAACTAATCGTTTATTTCCTATGTCGTGTGTAATATTACATTTGATAGCTTAAAACTCCTTGACCTTTTAATTAGATTGAATTCGATTTTATGCTATCATGTTTGTTTCAGGTATTTGAATGAAAGGAAGCTAGAGCAAGGAAGCAAGATCAACATCAAGTGGATTAGCGCTATAAGAGGTATACCCTCTTATTTGATTCTAATATAATGAAATTTACATTTAGATTGTCTTGTTTACGACTAGACCCACTCTTGGGCTAGAGGGATCATCTCTGTCCACAGAGAGGATATTCCTACACCACACCATCCAAACTATAGATCTCCTTGCAATTATGAAGTCATTTTACCAAATTGATTTATGAAAATACTTACTTGACATGTGAAGATAAAAGCTTCACCTTGATCATGTTGAAGATGCACTGATGCTTCCTCCGGGTGACCTTTGAGTTGATGAGATTTTATAGTATATCCTTGTGGTTTTTTAGTGATGCTCCTTGCTATTTTGAATCTTGTAGATCCTTGCTTGAGTTGACTAACATGAACAACTAAAATCCATTTTTAAAGATCTCCTTTGAGACCTTCTAGCATTGTACAACACCAAGCACCGAAACTACTCCAGATTATAAGTTATTGAGATCTTTGTGGTATGCCAAAGATTGTAATGACACTCAATTTGTGACTAGCGCTGAAATTGTGAGAGCTACCGCACTTTCTTCTTTTGACTGTGATCTAAGTTCTAAGCACTAGAATTGAGAATTCACTTTGACTGACATTACTTGATCCTGGCACCAAAATTATCCTTAATTTTCTTGTTGTTGTAGACTATCTCCTTGATTATATAGGCAAAAACCCTTGTTGTTGTATATTGTTGTTGTAGACTGATCCTTAAATCCTTGATGTAGGTTTTGAAAATGCAAACCCCTTCAACTTGCTTTGATGTTGATCCTTGAATGTCTCTTTTTGCTACCCCTCCTTTGACTTTAGCACCTTAACTCTGATACCATGTTGAAGAATCTAGGGAAATTAGAGTTAATGAGATTCTTCTAGTCATGATAACTATTTGTGAGGTGTTTTTAGCTTTTCATCTTATTCCAAACTTCACTTGTTATTATTAGAGTTTGTCTTCTTTTAGTTAATCAAATAGCTACCAAAATAAATAGATAAGAACACAAGGTGTTGGCTTTCTACCAGGGCCAAAACTTCTCACTCTTTGAGAGGAAAACCCGCACAAAATTCTTCTTATAGAGATTCCAATTGATGAATACCAAGACCATGACCCTTGACCTATTAGGCCACTTCAAGACCAAGACACCAATCCTCTTCTTTATCATTGCTAAGATCATCTTCATCACTACCGTTTCATCGAGGTCATCATTATTGCAGTACAGTTGTACCATTGTTGCACCTTCACCTAGATGATTGTTGCACTCTCACTGAGATCATCACTCTATCAATGAGGTCTATATATGTATGAGAGTTGCACCAATATCTACCCTGTCACTATGTCCACATCATGATTATCATTATGCCGAGATTATGAAAGCATTTAGAATGGATGCCAAGACAGAGCATGTTACTATGGGATCATCATAACTATGCCAAGACTATGTTTTTCTTCCTATACCAAGGTCTTCTTCATCATATGTATTTCGAGACTGTTATTGTATTTTCGCCATCATTGATTATGTCGAGAGTGTAATACTTGAGAGATTTGTATTACACATATGGCGAGACTGAGAATGCTTCATTAAGACTATGAGACATCACCGAAAAACACAGAGACCGTTCTCCCTTCAAAACACTAAACTATTGCACTTATCTAAGATTTCTTAGCCACTATACTTCCTATAACTCATCCAAAATTTTAGAGACATCTGAGTTTTGTACCCATCTTTTGTGCAAACCCTAGCTGGGTATATATAGTAGTTCGTCCTCCATATTTAGCTGACTTGAACCAACGAAGAGGTGTGTCATCTTATTTGAGCCGACATGACTGTTTTCTTATTCATTTGCTACCCAAATTCTTCAAGAGCACTGTGCTTGTCTTTGGAGGGTTTCTAGACACTAGGTTCACTCATATTTATTTTACATATGCTCAAGAAGAGCTATTTATATTGACTCTTTGACTTTCCTCTAACACTTCAACATGTGCTAGACCTATGCAATGAGCAAGAAACTCATTTTATAATTTACAAAAATAATATTTCTTTTCTTTTACAAGTACAAAGATCAAAATTACAGTTATGAAGACCGAACCTAGTTACACTTTCTTCAACATCCTCTACAATGATGTGATAAGATAAGCAATCTGTGAGAGGTTCTTGATGAACCTCATATAATAGCTTGCTAACCCCATGAAAGATCTCACCTCATCTACATTCTTAGGAGCTACCCACTCCATGATGGCTCTTATCTTTTCTAGATCTACTGAAAAGCCCTATTTGGAGACAACATGCCCCAAGTAGTGTACCTCAATTTGAAAGAAACTACACTTTTTTATGAACTAGCTCACAAAAAGATAGAAAAGATACATCAACGACTTCAAAATCAGCCTTTTCGAGGGGGCAACCTCCTTTACATTACACAAATGAACAATTCTTGGATGATACAAATGACTAAACCTCCTTTCTATATATAGGAGCCTAAGGGGTCACAGTATAATCAAAGGTGACATAACAATAATAATATAAGGGCACAACAATAACAACAATGGGCTTCTATGGGGCACACTAATAACAATATGGGGACAATAGGGGCACAATAATAACAATAAGGGGTACAATGACAATAGTAATGGGGGAATCACTAGTATTATAGGGACCTAACATGCCCCTCTCCTTCAAAAAAGTGTTGTCTTCAACTCTTGAGTAGTTCAAGATGATTCTATATAAAATTCTCATCCTCCCATGTGGAATCTTCAGTGGGTAAGTTCTTCCACTTGATGAGATACTTCAAAATTGATCGATTTCGTAGCTGTCGAGTTATTATTTCTGTAACTGCTTCAGGTTCCAATATGATTTTTCCTTCCTCATCAATTTCTGGCAATATTGTTTGAACTACGAGCTTATCACCTATAACCTTCTTTAAACATGAAACATGGAAAACTAGGTGCACTCGGGAAGCTGCAGGAAGCTCCAATCTGTATGCCATAGTAACAATATTTTGCAACACCTTGTATGGACCATAATACTTTGGTGATAATTTATTATCCTTCTTAGCTTGCTTCAGGGGCATTTGTTTATATGGTTGTAGTCGTAGGAATACCCAGTCACCTACATCAAAATTTCTTTCGCTGCGATATTGATCTACCTGTTGTTTCGCTCTATTATGCTAATCTTCAACTGCTTGAACCTTAGAATTTTCTCTTAAATATGATGTGATGGATGGTGGATGATATCCACAAAGTGTCATAAATGGGGTCAGTTTTGCTGCAGTATGGAAGGAAGTGTTATACCACCATTCAGCTAGAGGCAACGATTTGACCCATTGTGTATGTTTATCAAAGACAAAGCAATGAAGATATCCTTCCAAACATTTGTTTACTATCTAAGTTTGCCCATCAGATTGAGGATGATAAGATGACCTATGAGGTAACTGAATACCGAGACAAGAAAATAATTATGTCCAAAAATTTCCAGTGAAAATGGGATCACTGTCGCTTACAATAATCTTTGGGTTTTCGTGTAGCTTTGAAGCTTTTCCATAAATGCAGTAGAAACTGTACTAGCTTTAAATGGATGAGATAATGCACAAAAGTGTGCATACTTGGTAAGTTTGTCAACTATCACCATGATGACACTCTTTCCTTCGGACTTGGGTAAACCTGTGATAAAATCCGTTGAAACCTCCTCCCAATGTTGGCTTGGAATGAATAAAGGTTGTAATAGACCTCGGGTCTTAATTGTTTCAAATTTATTTTGTTGGCAAACCAAGCATTCCATCACAAACTTTTGAATATCCGATTCCATCCCAAAAAAGTCCCTTCTTAACCTTGTGGTAAGTTTTTAAAAATCCCGAGTGCCCTCCCAAGGGAGAAGTGTGCAATTCCATAAGAATATTTTGTTTGAGTTGGGAATTCTTACATAGGTATAAGTGATCTTTGTACCATAATGAATCATTTCTCCAGCTAAATGTATCAGATGTACCGAGATCTTATTGTAACTTTTGAATGAGTGCCCACACTTCTTCGTCATTCTTCCATTCATCCCTTGCTTCGTTTATCCAATCTAGTCAGAGAATAGAAATGGCGCAAAGCAATGCTTCCACATCCTCATGCTTTCTTGAGAGTGCATCTGCCACAACATTTTGCATCCCTTTTTTGTAGATGATTTCAAAGTCGTAACCCAACATCTTTGTGACCCTTTTTTGCTACTCTTCTAAAGACAATCTTTGTTCTAAAAAGTATTTAAGACTATCATGATCTGTTTTTACCTTGAAGTATCTTCCCATTAGGTAGGGTGGCCATTCCTTAAGTGCATGTAGTATTGCCAACATTTCCTTCTCATAAATAGCTTTGTGTAAATACTTTCCTTTGATTGGATGACATCGAAATCAATGGGTCTTTCTTCTTGCATTAAAACAACACCAATTCCATTTCCTGAGGCATCACATTCCACAATAAAGGTTTTTGTGAATTCAGGTGTAGCTAAGACCGGTGCTTGACACATTGCCTCTTTAAGATGTTCAAAGGCTTTTGTTGCTTTTGGAGTCCATGAAAAAATGCATCTTTCTTCAATAATGTTGTTAGAGGTGCTACTATTCTCCCATAATTCTTAACAAACTTGTGATAATACCCTGTCAACTCGAGAAATCCTCGTAGATGCTTTATGGATGTGAAGATTTTCCATTCCTTAATGGCTTTAATTTTGCTAGGGTCTACCTTAACACCTTCATGAGTACAATATGACCCAGATATTCCACCTCTTGTACTCCAAAGAAGCAATTGGATCTTTTTGCATATAATTATTTCTCCTCCAATAGTTTGAGCACCCTGTCAACATGTTGAACATGATCCTTCCAAGACTTGTTGTAGATTAGTATATCATCAAGAAATACTAACACAAATTTTCTAAGGGTGGGTTTGAAAATGGAATTCAACAAACTTTGAAATGTAGAAGGTGCATTAGTAAGGCCAAAAAGCATGACCAAAAAATCATAATGACCCTCATGAGTTCTAAATGTTGTTTTCAGAATGTCTTCAGTCTTCATTCTAATTTGATAATATCCTGAATGAATATCCAACTTGGTGAAGTAAATTGATCCATGCAATTCATCCAATAATTCATTAATGACAGGAATGGGAAATTTATCTTTAATAGTGAGCATGTTGAGCTCCCTATAATCCGGACACATGTGCCATGATCCATCCTTCTTGTGCACCAATATTACTGGTGCGGAGAAAGAACTTTGACTAGGTTGAATTATACCAGGCTCTAGCATTTCTGCAACCATATGTTCGATTTCACTCTTTTGGGCATAGGGATATCTGTAAGGCCTGATGTTTGGAGGAACACTTCTTGGAATCAAATGAATAGCATGATCATGATCACGAATAGGTGGGAGGCCTTTGGGAGTCTCAAAAACCTTGGAATGATTGTCCAAGACTTTTTGGAGATCTAGAGAAATAGATGATTTCGATGTGGGAACCTCCAGCGAACATAATTGTGCAATTACACCTCATTGTTCTTTCTTTAGAGGCTTTGTCATTTCGTTAGAGCTAATTATCTTTCCCAGTTTCCCTGTGATACCCCTTAATTCAACTTCCTTTCCTTCCGAACAAAATTTTGTGAAAATTTCTTGAAAATTAAAAGCTATTGTACCCAAGTATTTTAGCCATTTCAATCCTAGTACAACATCAACACCACCCATTGGAATGGAAATCATTGGGCTATTCAATACATATTATCCCATGGATAGCTTGATATTATGGCACTTTCCAGAGAAATATATGGTTCCTCCACTTGCAACCATCACTTGACACTCTGGTGCTGGATATAGGAAGCAATTCAATTCCTTGGCTATCTTACAATGAATAAAATTATGGGTACTGCCTGAATCAATCAACATTATTACCTTTTTCTTCTTGATATGTCCTTCTATCTTGATAGTTTGAGGAGTGGTAATTCCAACAAATGCATTACAAGATATGGTCGGATTCATTTCTTCTTTATCTAGGGTTTGTTCCTAGTGTATATCCTCTTCTTTTGACATTTCTTGTTCCTTTTCTTCCTCCTCTTCACAATCTATGTAGAATAATTTCTTCTCAGCACACTTATGACCTTTAGTGTATTTGCTATCACAACTGTAACAAAGTCCTTTTGCTCTTTTTTCTTCCAATTGTTGTGGTTTCAACCTTGTAGGTTGTGGAAGGCTAGGGGCAACAACACTCCCATCTTTATAGTTGTGAGTGGTAGGCTTCGTGGTTGCCATAATTTTGCTTTCCATTTTTCTTGCCAACCTGAATGCCTTCTCCAATGAATCAAGTTCCCAAAGGCGAACCTCATGTTGGATGTTATCCAAAAAAGTCCATATGAACAAATCAATCCTATGCTCCTCTGGAATATCTTTTACCCTTATATTCAATTTTTGGAAGTCCTCAATGTGCTCCATCATTGAACCCTTTTGTTTGAGATTTATCAATTGGCTAAAAAAGGTGTTGCTTCTTGTATCCTCATAATGTGCTATCATTTCTTCCGTTAAAATTGCCCAAGTGACAATTTATTTACGAAGGCAAAGCCATCAATACCATACAAACTGATTTGGTTCCAAATATAAAATTACAATGCATATCTTTTGTGTGTTTTGCACATTATGGAGATCGAAATATTGCTCCATCTGTAGTATCCATGTTATGGGATCCTTGCCATCAAACTTCCTCATATCTATCTTTGGAACATGGTGGGTCTTCAATCCAGCGTTAGAGTCTATGAAATATTGATTAACATTTCTTTTGTTCTCATCATGAGTTTTCTTTACTACTCTTTCACCATTAGTAAACATTTATTTTTGCAACATTGTCAAATCTATCTTCAAATCTTCCATTTTTCTTTCCATCTTAGCTTCCACGTCATTCATCTTAGCTTCCACGCCTTTCTTTAAACCATCCATATTAGCTTCCATGTCATTCATCTTAGCTTCCATGCCTTTCCTTAAACCATCCATCTTATCTTCCACGCCATCCATCTTAGCTTCCACGCCTTTCTTTAAACCATCCATCTTAGCTTCTGTTACTTTTTGTGAGAGTGAATTTTGTTGCACTTGGTCTCGTAATTTTGATATATCATGTTGCATTTATTCCTCTTATTTATGAGTCATGCTAGAGCTTTCAGGTTGCTTACTAGGTGTTTCCATTTTCTTTCTTCGGGGCATCAATTAATGATAATTATGCTTCACTATTCCCTTTGAATTCCTTAAAACTAATTTTTCAAGCCAAACTTATGCACACAAAAAAAAAAAACCTACACACATTTTTTCACTTTGTAGGAGATCGATATTGAATTTGATGTATCTCTAAAATTTCGGATCTCCAAGGTCTGAAATTGCGAACTGTGGTATCTCTCTGAGTCCTCTTTCCAATGCCACTAGTCTAATCGAAATTGGATTCTCCAAGAAAGAGTTATTCCCAATATCCCAAGATGACTTGATTATACACTTTTCAGTAGAGTGAACTTGTACGAAGTGCCACGAGTCCCTATTTCAACTTTTGGACCTGAAAACAATGCACATAAAACTACAGTCTGTCCTCTTTCTGTAACTTCTTACAAAATTTCAATCTGATACTCAGAGAGAAAATTATGAAGTCACATGTTTGGGATGTAATTCGGGAGCCTACAAAAACCCTAACTTCCTTAGATCATATCTCCGAAAATATAGCGAGACAAGATCTTAAATTCAAACTCGAGGATCATCAAGATTTTGGCTCAAATGAGCTTTTTTAGCTTCTGAAATGTCGCCAAAAAAATATATATATATATCCACGATGACCTGTTTGGAGCAGTGAAACCCTAAAATCCAAAGCTCTGATGCCAAATGTTATGAACCAGCTCACAAAAAGATAGAAAAGATAGGTCAACGACTTCAAAATCAACCTCTTTGAGGGGGCAACCTCCTTTACATTACACAAATGAACAATTCTTGGATGATACAAATGACTAAACCTCATTTCTATATATAGGAGTCTAAGGGGTCACAATATAATCAAAGCCGACATAACAATAAAATATAAGGGCACAACAATAACAATAGTGGGCTTCTATGGGGCACACTAATAACAATATGGGGACAATAGGAGCACAATAATAACAATAAGGGCTACAATGACAATAGTAATGGGGGAATCACTAGTATTATAGGGACCTGACACACTTGTTGAGCTTAGCATACAACTGATGCTCTCTCAACAACCTCAACACTACTGTTAAATGCTCGGCATGCTCTTCCTCATTTTTAGAATATACCAATATATCATCAATTAACACAATAACAAACTTATCCAAATACGAACACAACACACTATTCATCAAGCACATAAATGTAGTTGGAGCATCAGTCAAACTGAATGGAACTACAACAAACTCATAATGACAATACCTGGTCTGGAAAATTGTCTTGTAAATGTCCTCATCTTTGATGCGTACTTGATGGTATCCTGACCACAAGTCTATTTTAGAGAACAATGTTGCTCCCTTCAGTTGATCAAACAAATCATCAATCCTCGGTAATGGGTACCTATTCTTGATGGTCACTTTGTTCAATTGTTTGTTATTAATGCACAATCTGAGAATACCACATTTCTTCTTCACAAACGACACCGGTGCGCCCCAAGGTGATACACTGGGTCTAATGTATCCCTTGTCCAACATTTCCTTTAACTACAACTTCAACTCAACGAACTCTAGTGTGCTCATCCTGTAAGGTGCCTTTGATGCTGGAGTTGCCCTTGGCACTAACTCAATAGAAAAGTCTACCTCCTTGTGAGGTGGAAACTATGAGATGTCCTCGGGAAATACATCCTTGAACTATTGTAGAACTGGGTACCTGCTCAATACATCTATGGCCTCAACTTCCTTACCCTTGTCACTAGAAATGTGCACTACAAATAATAAACACCCTTTCCTACGATTATGATTTGCCTGCATAGTTGTCACCATCCTAACTGATGTGGCTTTCTGCTTACCCTGTAAGACTCTTGGTTCCCCAATGTCATCAACACACCCTATGGATTGTCATAACAATCCACTTTGGTCCTATGAAGATACAACCAATCCATGCCCAACAACATATTGTATGATCCCAACAATAATACATTTAGATGTGTTGCAGTAGGCATACCATTCAAATCAAATGCACAAGCTCTTACCCAATGATGAACTCACTTCTTTATACCTGTAGCCAACTGCACTAACCAAGATTTTGCATGAAATTCCTTACTCAAACCACACTTATCCACCAAGTCAGGACTAACATAGCTATAATTAGATCCAGGGTCAATCAAAATACAAATAAATTGATCATAAAGCTTACCGTCCATCTCAATGATAAATTCCTGGTGCTCAGCCTGTTTGTTGTCCATGACTGCATAAATACGAGGAATACTCTGGCCCACGTCCCCAACAATCTGCGCCTCCTGTGCACTGCAAATCTTAGGCCTACCACCTTTATTATGCAGACAATCTCTCCTAAGGTGTTCCTCACCACATGTCCAACACTCTAATCATACAGTGCCATTACCTCTATGTTGCTACTCTGATCCATGTCCTTGTCTAGCTGCATTAAACTTCTTTGGACGTGCCACATTTTCTTTCTCCTTTGCATTTTGAGGCCTTGCTCTCTTAGGTTGTCATTTACCTTTACCTTTATCTTTTCCTTTCCATCCTTGCTGGGATTCATTCTTACGCTTTGACTATTCAATGCAATGCTTCAATTTCCCAATAACTTCCTCAAGTGATCGAGACTCGTCATACTCAATCTGATCTCTAAATTCTAATGAAAAACCACTGACAAATTGCTGAACTTTAGCCTTCTCATCTATAAGATACGATACATACCTCAATAGCTCTCGAAGCTTGGTCATGTACTCTTCACCCGTCATTGACCCCATCTTTAGCTCATAGAACTCTTTGTCCTTGTTATCGTAGTACCTTTCTGACAAGTTCTTCTTCCTTAAATCCTCTTGAACTCATGCCAACTCAAGTCATATGTCTTGTTGTCTCTGACCCGCTTCACGTCTTCCCAACGAATGTCTACTTTACCTTTCAAGCTGAGATAACAATTATAACCTTCATGTTATCTGTGTACTCATACAACTCAAAGAATTTGTTCATCCCAAGTATCCAAGGCTCTGCATCTTCTGACTTCTTCACATCTCCATCAAAAGTAGGTGGCTTTGCTTTCTTAAATTAATCTAGCAAGTATCCCCTATCACTCCTATAAGGATGATAACGATGACGATCATGATTCCTGTCAGAACCAAAACTAGAATAGTACCTATACTCATCACCCCTCCTATCCAAAGTGTCCAACACCCTGAAATCTCTCACCATGTTATCTCTATCCGACCTGTGTCTACCAGGAGACCTATTTCCATATGCCCCATTAGTTTTGTCCTCCTATCCATGGTTGATCTGAAGTGGCCCTTGTCATTGTAGTTCTGACAAACTTTGAAGGAGTATTGCATTAACCTCTGCTTGTTTCTCTTGTGCTTGTATGATCTTGTCATTGCCTGCCTTATAACTCTTATCTCTTCCTTCAAGCTTCTCAATGTGTTTTCCAAATCAGAAGAGTGCCCACCACGCTGCTCATCCAATTCATATGGAGAGTCTTTGTAGTCTACCATCTTGCTAGTCATTTGATCTCTTTCCTGCAAGGCATATTATGTCAGATAAACCAAAACATAATAAACCAATGTACCTTTGTATAATTTAGGGAGGATACATCATCTGCAAGATCATCCAAATCAGTGTGACACGTGTATAACATAATCATAACATCATATATACATGTTCAAATAAGTGCATCAACACATAGACATCATTCTAGCTAGAATCCAGTCATCAATGCATGACCATATCGATTACACACACCGTGACCTTTTGCATGCCAACAACGATTACGCCACAATACACATGGCCACATGCAAACATCAACATGCCTAAGCAATGCGTAATCAACCACACACACACATGAATGCATGTAATCAAGATTAAGCGAACAATACTTGTAAACAAACCTGCAAGAATGATATAAGTAACCAAACATACAATAATTTAACCAAGTGACATATAACAACATGTAAGCAACGTATAACAACATGTAACCAGTCATACACTCATGACAGTGCACTCCATAATAACAACATCAAGTTCCTCACAACAACATCACTACAACCATGATCAACATTATGCAATGCAACAAACACATGGAATGCAAGTGTAAGAGACACACATGCAACTGACATGCATGCATGACCAACACACATAACCCATCCAATCCGAGGGGTGAACCATGCTCTGATACCACTCTGTAACACCCTCCTCGCACATCTACCCAAGTAACCGACCAACCAGGGTAAACATGTGACGAGAGGCTACTATGATTGGATCAACCTCCTATGTGACCTTAAGGAAATGGAATCGATGGAAACACAACATACAAAACTTCCACATCAGCTACAAGACCCCTGAGAAGCATGCCAACACTTCAGGCAGCTTGCCCCTGGGTCCCACTGAAGTTTTTGATCAATTGACCTCTGGACGCTCTCATGCTATGAGCATGCCAGTGTCCAAGGACCTCTGGACGCTCTCACAGGCCTGCAAGCCAGTGTCTAAGGACCATTTTGTCCAATTCCGTGCCAACATCCATGGGATTTGAGCCACTTTTGCAGGCCCAAATCCTAGGTCCCTGCCCAGAATGGAATGACATCTTCAAAGCAGTAAAATAACAGGGAAACAATGATACAAAAGCAATTAGTTGAACAAGCCCTTAACCAGACCCCTACTAGCCATGACAGGCATTTCGTCAAACATATCACAAACATGGAATCTACATGTGTAAACAATAGATCTAAGCACAAGGATCTCATACTTAGGTATCTTCTATGCTTAGAGCAATTTATTTCAATTTTCATAGTTAGCTCAATACCTTTTCCGGATTAGCAATCACATCAGCATTAAAGTGCAGATAGAACATAAACATAAATCGCAGAAGACAAGCCAAGACAAGAGGACACAAGATGTGGCGTTATCCAGGGACAAACCCTAATGTGGGGAAACCCTTGACCAATTCTTCTTATATGTTCTTCAAAAGTTCAACAGAGAGAGAGAGAGAGAGTACGTTTACAACAGAAGTCAACACCTTGACTTATCTAGATAAGAGCATAGATCATCTCTAAGAATATGTTACATGAGATCAGTTGAAGACATGTTTCTTCAACTCATTCTCCAAGGTGACTCCTTCACCTATTGTTGTGTTGCATTTCATCATCATGCTGCACCTTGTCGTGCTACACCATGCTGCACCCATCATCACTATGCTGCATCTCATCATGCTTCATTAATCATGACTGTACCCATCAAAATACTACATTATGTGCCATTACTACACCATGTTGTAGTACTGACCTATGCTCTAGTTGTACCTTGCTTGCTTTTTGTCCCTAGCATTCTTGTTGTCCCTAGCATGCTTGTTGTCCTTACCATGCTTGTTGTTGCATGCTATCTGTCCCTTGCATGCTAGATTTGACATTACATGCTTGGTGTATATGCTGCTAAGTACCATATAACTGTCCTAATGTTAGTTAGTTGTCCCTTACATGCTGCTCTCCTCCAAAGACAGATGCTCCGATAGTTCCTGAAAGTTCGGGTAGTTTCGGCAGTTCCTGGTAGTTCCGGTTGTTCCCGGCAGTTCCAATAGTTCTGGGCAGTTCCCGCAGTTCCCTACAATTCTGGAAATTCCAGCTTTTCTCAGCAATTCCGACTTTTCTCGACAATTTTGGCAGTTCCGGCAATTCCCGACAGTTCCAGCTATTCTTGGCAGTTCCAGCAATTCCCAGTAGTTCTCGCAATTCCATCAATTCTGACTATTCCCGGCAATTCCCGACAGTTCCGACAATTCTGGCTATTCTCAGCAGTTCTGGCAATTTTGGCTATTCTCGACAGTTCTGACTTTTCTCGACAGTTCCCGGTAATTCCGGCAATTCCAACTATTCCTGGCAGTTCTGGCAGTTCCGATAGTTCCGGTTTCTACCCTCTGGATTAGGGCAACATTATCGCTTAGGATCTCTCCTCCTACTAAAACCCAAAGACAAGTAGAGAGGAAGAGATCCCAAGTGTTTTGAAACGACTTGAAGGCCACCTCTATTTATACTAAAACGTTGAACACAAATGGGGTTTATTTGGTTGTTGGCCGACCTTGATGAATTGTCCCATAACACAAATAAATTCATATCTCCATGAATACTTATCAGAATCAGAGGATCTTTAGATCACTCCTACACCTCTAGATGAGAGGGATCCAAGAAAAATATCAGCTTCCATTAATAAGATGACCCACATGGAGTTTGGCCCTAGTTGCCAATTTTAACACAGCGTCTAGGGACCATTTTGTCCACTTTTGTGCCAATGTCCCCAATATTTGAGCCACTTTTGCAAGCCCAAATCCTAGGTCACTACCCATAATGGAATGACATCTTCAAAGTAGTAAAATAATAGGGAAACAATGATACAAAAGCAATTAGTTGAACAAGCCCTTACCAAACCCCTACTAGCCATAACAGGCATTTCGTCAAACATATCATAAACATGGAATCTACATGTGTAAACAATAGATATAAGCATAGTGATCTCATACTTATCTGAGAATCACTAAGAACCATTGTTCCCTCATGTCATTTGCTGCATTATCATCTATTAGGTCATAGATACATTGTCCATTCATTTACAAGTAAAAACATGATGAGAGCCATACATAGTTATTGTCATAAAACATATACATAACCAACATAGTAGCAACAAAAATACCATAAATACATCAACCATAGAATCCACATATAAACCAATACATTTACACATGAAAAATCAAGAGAATGAATTTCTCATTAATGAATATAGAAACCAACCGAGGATGGAACTACCACGTTCCACCTAGCCATAGATTAGCTGAACCAAATTTCTCTTCAACCAATCACCCCCGTGCCATATTCCAAGCATGAATGTGGGACTCATAACCAATCGAAAAGAACCAAACAAGCATGGATGCTACTAGAGTTCTCCACCTACACCGTGAGGAATTTGAGTGCCTCCTAGTCTCTCAGGCTTTATTGTAATCCACAGTATGATCCAGGGATCACTAGGCCCTACACTAAGACCCACTCTCAGGCTTTACTATAGATCCCATCCCAGCACTACTAGGCCCAATAGAGAGAAATCCACCTCTTGGCTTTATTGTATCTCCCACCATTCACCGGCAAGGATTCCTAGGCCCACCGAGGCACACAATCCTGGATTTACCGCAACCCACAGTCTAACTCAGGGGTTACTAGGCCAGTGGCTTTACCGTGATCCACAATCCGGTTCACCGACCACTAGGCCATGTGTTTGTCATTTCGAAGATCTACCCCACTCAACTTCGAATCCATCCGGAAATCCAGCTCAACCGAAGTGTGAAAACCCGTCTCATTAAGGCTATCAGGAAATGGCAAGGTTAGGCTGAAGAACATTGTCACACATTGGAAAACCCATGCCATAACAACAAAGAACCACATGCAATACCATGCATGCCAAATCTAGTAAGGAAATCACACATGCAAATCAATACATGCAAAGAGTCCTATTGTAGCTACTTGATCCTGCCTCTCCTTGCTTGATATTCACTTCCTCTTACCTTCTTGACTTCCTTGATCCAATGCCCAAGTGCTCCAAGAAAACTCTAAGTGTCCAAGAGTGAGAGAGAGAGAGACTAATGAGAGAGCTCCAAAACTGAACAGACAAAATGTTACCAGCTAATCCTCATAAGCCTTTTTATTAATGAGGCCTCTATTTTCTTCATTTTCCATTATTTTCCTTCAATTTCCTCCTCACATGCAACTTTTGACCTTTCACCTTCCTTTTATCCTAATTTCCATTATTTTCATAAATAAATGTGTCAAAAATGCCATTTTGCCTTTCCAAAGCTTTAGGCATTGCCTTTGCCAATTTCCTTAGCCATGATAAACCAAATGAACACCCCCTATGATGTCTTGCCCAACATTCAACTTGGAATAAGTGTCCCATCAACCGTGGTTATTGTTTTTTCCTTTATTAACTTTTATTACATGGAATTTTCACTAGGGTTGTTACAGGCTCATTATTCACAACCTTGATGTAGAGATTTGGATCAATGGAACTCTTCACGAACCCAATTCTTAGAAGGTATGCATTCATTCTTGCACACCATGCCCTAGGAGCTTGCTCCAAACCATATAGGGCCTTCTTGAGTCAACAAACATGAGTATCTTTTTCATTTACCTCAAAGCCTTTGCATTTCTCAATGTATACTTCCTCATTGATGGTCCCATTTATAAATGTTGTCTTCACATCCATTTGATGGATATCCCATCCCATTGTAGCAGCCAATGAAACCAAATATCCAATGGTAGTATACCTTGCAGTGGGTGTGAAGGTTTCTTCATAATCAATGCCTTCCTTTTGAGAGAAACCCCTTGCAACAAGTATGGCTTTGTATTTATATATACTTCCATCAATACCAAGTTTGATCTTATAGATCCATTCTGAGGTGACAACATATTTGTCACTAGGTCTAGGAACGATTTCCCAAACCCCATTCTTCATGATGGATTGATATTCTTCCTGCATAGCTTTCTTCCATACTTCTTGATGAGAAACTTGTTCAAATGTAGATGGTTCGACTTCAATTAGTCTTGTCATATTTGTAGCATATCCAGAATATCCATTTAGCCTTTTGATTTCTCTAAAGGTTCCTTTTGCAGCACCATGTCCTTCAACATCTTCAAGAGTAGCTTTTAACCAATTTGGCCTCTTCCTTGCATTCGGTATGATCACGGGTTGAATAGCCTCACTTGGTCCTTCTTCTTCTTCCTGAATTGTAGAAGGATTATCGGGTTGTACTTCTTCTTCTTCAAATATAGGTAGATCTTCATCATCAGAATCAATAGGAATGTCCTTGGATCTTTTGTAGGCTTGATTTTCATCAAATATAATGTCCCTGCTAACTTCAATCTGTCTCCCTTCCTTGTTGTAGATCCTATATGCCTTTGAGGAGAGACTGTAGCCAACAAACACCCCCTTGATGCTTGTAGAATCTAAATTCTTTCGTTTGTCCTTTGGAATGTGGATATAGCCGAGACTCCCAAAGATTCAAAGATGGTCCACACTTGGCTTCTTCCATATGAATACTTCCTTGGGTGTCATATTTTCAAGAATTTTATGGGTACTATTTTGAATATATACGGTTGTCATTGTTGCTTCTCCCCATAGAAATTTTGGTATGGCTTGATCAAGGAGCATTGTTCATACACCTTCTTCAATTGTCGTATTCTCTCTTTCGACCACTCCATTTTGTTCGGGATAGTAGGGAACAATAAGCTCCCTCTTAATTCTTGCTTCTTTACAATATTCAATCAATTCTTTAGAAGTGTATTCCCCAACATTGTCGAATCTCAAAGTCTTTATTTTCCTTTTGGTTAGGGTTTCCACTTCACATCTAAACTCCTTAAATTTCTCAAATACTTCATCTTTTTTCTTGAGAAGGTAGAGCCATGTCCTTCTAGAGTGATCATCAATAAATGTTACATAGTAAATATGATCTCCAAGTGATTTGTCAGACATGGGCCCACACACATCGGAATGTATGAGCTCTAATATTTCTTTAGACGTTGCTTCACTATTCGAAAATGGTTTTCTTGTATGTTTTCCCAAAGAGTATCCATTGTAAACTCCTTCGTGATCTTCTTTGATATCGAGGATGCCATAAACTGTATGGTTAAGAGTGGGAATGACCTTGTAGTGAATATGACCATGTCTTCTATCCCATAGATAAATGGGATTGATTTCCATATGAACTAGGGCTTGAGGAGGTGGTGTAATGACTCTATACAAGCTTCCTTCATGAACTTTAATAACCCTAGATTTATCAATACTTGAATCTTTTCCCCAAACTAAGACCTTTCCATCAACAAAATCAACTCTATCCTCTTTATCTTCTAAGCAAGAAATTGAAAGCAAATTATTTTTCAAACCTGGAACATATAGTATGTTGTTGAGATGTAGTTTTGCACCATTCTCTAGCTTCAAATATGTTGATCCCAGACCTCTAACAACATAGCTTTTGTTGTCTCCCAATTCCATTGCATGAGAAGATGTTTCCTTTGATAGAATTTGAAGTTGTTTACTTTCCCCTATCATATTCCTTGTTGCTCGACTGCCAATGATCCATGCATTATCATCATTAAGTGATCATGTAAGTGCAGTTAAGAACCCTTGACTTTTGACCTTGTTGAATAAGTAGTAGACAATATTCTTGATCCATCTTCCTATAATATTGAATCCCATTCTTATCATAAAGGGAGTAATCATTTCCTTCAAGCTAATGAAGTGATCTTCAATCTTCTTCGACCTTAGCTCTGATACCATGTTGAGAAATCAATGCTAGTAAGAATAGGGTTAGATTTATCTTTCTTCATAATTATTTGTGAATTATGTTTCCTTCTTTTACTTATTTGTTATATTATCTTTCATCAAGCAATTACCAAATTATGTGTGCATGAAGATCACAAAAACACAAGACATAAGATGTAGGCACTTTGTCAGCGAAAAAACCCCTACCTAGGTGAAAACCTAGTCAAAAATCTCTTCCTTCAATAGTTTTCTTGAGACTCTTCAACCTAGACACATACCTCCTCCACACCAAGTCAACCTTTCCTTCTTCGATCCAACCTTCGACCTAGCAACGACAACATTTTGAAAACAGTAACTTCGACTTGGCAGCTTCAGGCAACGACAATAGCTTCAAATTTGACAAAGAGACTTTGATCTCCTAAATTAGCCCACACGAGAGAAAGAGGGAGATCCCAAAGCTTCGATTTTGTCCTTCCCTTCCTTCTTGACCAATTTTGCACTCCTTTTAGCCTCCTTCTTCAACTTCGCACTTTTCCCATCTCTTTCTTGGATATCGAACTTGTGAGAGAGAGTGTGTCCAAATGAACTCGACCTGCTCCAATATATAGGCTTTTTGGTGAGGCCGAATTGCCCAGTTGAAGACGACTTGATCTCCTTGAGGATGACTTGGTGCGGAGGTTACATAATTCATCTTTGACTCAAAACTAATTCTTTTTACATCGTTCAAAAACCCACGAAGGGTCTCATAAAATATACAATGAATCTAATGACTCAATATTAATCCTAGGAGTTCACAATTGGGACTTTGACTAATAAAATGATGACCCAAGCATGAAACCCATGCTTTAATAAGTCACTATAACAATAATAAAAATTCTTTTGATAAATACATTTTATGAAGACCGATCCTAGTTACATTCTTCAATAGGATGAAGTCTCGTCTCTAGTATTTCGCCTTATTTCCTCTTGTACCAAATCGGACCACAAGAATTCCCAATTTGGTAGTTTCTCCCTCTCGTTCACTGAATCTTGGTAGTTGTGCCAGCTCTTGTGGAGGCCTAGAAGGGCTAAGATCACCAAGTCATCCTCTGCTACAGTAACACCAACTTGACCAAGTTCATCACATCACTGTATAAACCTGCACAGGTACTATGGAATGGTCTCATTCGTCTACATCTTGATATTTCGAAGTTTCTCCTTGAGTGCCAATTTCTTGTGATCATTAGTATTCTAAAACAAATCTGTTAGTGCTTGCCACATTGCATACAGAGTATATTTATTGTGGAGATTTGAGACAATATGGTCTCGTACTCCCTCCAATATTATCCTCCTCGCCTTGGAAACACACTTCTTCCATTATGCTAGATCCTTAGCATCAGATGTTGCTGGTTTCAGAATATCATTATCAATGAATTCCTTCAACCCATTATCCTCCAATACTGCTTCCATGCGATCCTTCCGTGCAATATAATTCGAGCTTCCCTCAAGGGCATACTTGAGCCTTAGTCCATTGAAAGCCATCTTTTCAGTCTTGAAGAAAACCTGCAACCCTGATCTACAAATTCGAATCTCCTGCAATGACAACTTCAAAATCTATGCTCTATAGTGATTCCAACTCCGATACCATGTAGAAATTAATGTGTAGATTCAATACTTCTCATGAAATTTACTAAATCACAAGACTTGAAGCTACTCTACTAATCTGTAGAAGTAAATTCACCATCTAGAACAAGAATCATATACATGCAAAAGGAAACATCACACGTGCACATAGATTTATCTAGGGGAAAGCAACTGCTCAGAACCCCTTGTTATCTACATTGCATTAATCTGAGAACAGAGAAGAAATACATATGATTGCTCAAGCTTGAGCACACCCTGCAAGTGTATAATCTATCCCTTTGCCTGACTAACTAACTATGACCAACACTTAGCCAATTTTCAAGCCCTCCAACCTCCTATTTCCTTGCGTTGTTCCCTTGCGAAATTGCCCCTAATTTTTTTACGAATTTCACACTCTAGAATTGCGTAATTGCTTTAGGTCATTCTCTGACTGCATGCACCACTTGTACACATTGGAATATGCTACCACTACTAGTACACTGCCTTGGAATATCCATCTCAACAGGGTAACTCGAATTATATGCATGCAACAACTATTTTGGGTCGATTGATTAGTGAATTGGTTGATCACTGAGTGTGGTTGAAGTTCCACTTCCACAACTTGACCTCCACTAGTTCTTCTGACAATTAGAACTAGTTAAACTGACAATAACTCAAATTAACTGAAATAGATTCCTACAAATTAGCAATCAATCATGCAAAACTTAACTCTAACCCCTCCAACTTGAATTTACTTAGTAAACTGGGTGACACAAGCCATGTCACACAAGTTAACATCATCCAAGTTGTCTGCTGATGTGGAAATTCAAATTTTAATCTATTTTGACCAAGGCAAAGTCAAAACTAGATTTTCTTACTGCATTTTCAACAAGAGGTTGTTGAGGTGTCACAAAGACTTGACAAGGTTTGAACAAGTCCTATAGGTGATGAAGAAAGCATGTCAAATGATGGAAATAGTTTGAGTAAAGTTTGGTTGAATTTAGGACTTGAAAACATGATAACGTAGGTTTCTAGCAAGAGGAGCATTATAGCATAGGGTAACACAGGTCTCCAGTGTAAGAGGTGCGTTATAATGCAGTTACTGAAGGGCTAAGTAGCATTATTACCTGCAAGTGAAGAAAAACAAAAACCCTTTGGCAAAACCATGGAATTTCCCAAGGTATTCTTATGCAGAAGGTTGTGCAACATCTTTTTGATTTTGTCAAAGATTACCATCAAAAAATCCTTGGGTTTTCCCTTGGTAATCACAAGGAAATGAGGCTATAAAAGGAAAAGGAGTTCGATCAACTAGGGTGTGCGTTTGATGAGCAAGTATTGGTTTATATGAGGGTGTGCCAAGTTAGGACATCAAGCAAGGATGTATACATAGATTGTGTGTTTGTTGAAGGTTCCTTTTGTAGGGTGTATGCATAGATCTATGTTCTTCTCGAAATGAGCACACTGTTAATTATATTTTTGAGTTTAAATATGCATATCTTGGTGACTTAGAATGTGTATGGTTTATGTTTCCAGGGAATGCACCAAGTTCTTTTTCAGGCAAAGTATTGGGCAAAGGTTCTTGTTTGCTCGGATCTACTCATAGATGCACATGTGCTTACTGGTAGTTCAATGACTACATATTTTCATTAAGTACATAGGGAAGAGACCTATATGTTTTTTAATCAAATGAGTTTGGTTTGGCATCACTAGAGGAATATGTGTAAAGATCAATTTCTTTCACTTCAGGGACATCCATATGTGCATTTGTTAAGTTATGGTATGTTCTATGCTTAGAGCAGTTTCTTCTTTTTATTATTATTATCCACAAATTAACAATCACATGTACATTAATTAAAGTGCAAATAGAACATTAAACGATCGACATAAAACAAGCCAAGACAAGAGACACAAGATGTGGCGGCTAGCCAGGGACAAACCCCAATATGGGGAAACCCTTTGATCAAATCTTCCTTTATCTTCAATAATTAAGCAAAGAGAAATAGTACATAAATATGATTTACATCAACAGCAACAAACCCTAGATCAGCCCTAAACTAGGGCAGACAATATCTTGCAAACCGACCGTCAGAATGCCTTGATTCCTTCATCAAAATGTATGGCCTTCTGAGGAGAGTCAGTTCCACCTACAACGCAGTTCTGAGAGAGAGTCGGATGGTCAATGCTGGTCAAACTTGTGATCTGCAGTTGCAGCCCTAAATTCTGCATCTTCCTTCCACACGTGTGAGAGAAGATTCCCTGTCTGCGCAGTAGGAGAAGAGCCTCTTTTCTGCACAGGAGAGAGAGAGAGAGAGAGAGAGAGAGAGAGAGAGAGATGTGATGAGATGAGAGTGTCCAAATGAGGAAAAGACCTCCTATATTTATATACAAATGTTAATGATGAATAGATGCGTCTGTTGGGCTTCTGAGCCTACATGAGTTGTAGATCGGCTTGATAATTATTCCATAATCAAAATAAATTCATATCTCCATAAATAATTATCGAAATCAGATGATATTTAGATCAATCCTACCCCTCTCAATGAGAGGAATCTAATAAAAATATTATTAGCCATGAATTCGATGACCCACATGGAGTTTGGCCCTAGTTGCCAATTTTAACACTCCCTCTCAACTAGGGAGAACTCCATCTGCAATTCATCTGTCGGTCGCTACTATTCATCCATTAAATGCACTACCCTGTATAGCTTGACCCCTACTCTGCTCTGCTCTATTATGCCTGCTCTGCTCTGTTATGTTTTGCCATGTTTTGATATGCTCTGCTCTGCTCTGTTTTGCTCTGCGCTACTTTGTCCAAACTATGAAGAGGAAGAAATGATCGAGGATGTATCATACCATCCTCCACAGACTTAAAGTCAGTCTTAGAGTGTGTACCACTGGTCCTAGACCAATCCTCAACTGACCCGAAGTCAGTGTCATAGTGGGTACAACTCCTACCACTGGTCCCAGACCAGTATCATTGATCCCAGATCAATGAAGGTCATCCTAGCATAGGGAGTACGATAGATACAACAATGCGTCCATCGGTACTACTATGGTCCCTATCCTCATTTCCCTGCTCATTGATCAGATGAGAGGTACTTCCCATGAGTCCCAGATTGCATGGGTAGGATGCCTCGACAGGAGAACTAATCAATCTGTCCATAAGAGAGCGAATCATCATGTCCCACAAGACAGCGAATCATCTTATCCACAATCACCATGGAGAACACATCATCTAGGCCTCACAAGAGAACTAATCATCCTGCTACACAATTGTCATGGAGAACACATCATCCAAACCTCA
Source organism: Pinus taeda (assembly GCA_000404065.3). Classification (NCBI taxonomy): domain Eukaryota; kingdom Viridiplantae; phylum Streptophyta; class Pinopsida; order Pinales; family Pinaceae; genus Pinus; species Pinus taeda. Next base: position 34,407 of record APFE031481620.1, on the reverse strand, counting down.
CAGGAGAACTAATCATCCTGCTACACAATCGCCACGGGGTGTCACAGGGAAAGTTTTGATTCTTTCACCCTGTACATGTATACCACCAGGGGATGGTGAGTCACCCTATGGTCATATGTCGCTTTAAGAAGTACCCCGCGCCCCCCCGGGAGGTCCTAGAGCTCAATACTTCATACAGAACCCTCATTAGAGGGTCTTTGAACGACACCAAGTCATTCTCGGAAAGTCAGAATTTTACCTTCTCTAGGGGCTTTGTCAGAATGTCGACGACTTGTTCATCTGTACTAATATGTTGGAGCCTTATTTCTCCTCGCTGCACCATATCTCATATATAGTGGTACTTAATATTGATATTCTTGGAGCGATCATGAAATACGAGATTCTCTGACAAACAAATCCCATTCTGGTTGTCACATAGGATCACGGTGGTATCCAACGTAAATCCAAACAGCTCACTGAAGAGCTTTCGCAACCAAACTGCCTCACAAGAGGCCATGCTAGCAGCAATATACTCTGGTTTGGTGGTGCTCTAAGCCACCGACTTCTACTTCCTGCTCATCTAGGATATCGAAGCAGATCCCAAGGAGAAGTAGCACCCGGAAGTGCTCTTACGGTCCACCACATTGCCAGCCCAATCAACATCGTTGTATCCAAGTAGTCTCACATCTCCGACAATGTATCTTAACCCATAAGTAATTGTGCCATGAAGATATCTTAACATATGCTTGGCACTAATCCAATGTATGTGGTGAGGTTCAACCTTATGTTGACTCAACGTGTTGACTGCGAAGCATATATCTGGACGGGAGTTCACTAAGAACATTAATGCTCCTACGAGTTGACGATACTCGGTGGCATTTCGTAAAACAGGTCCAGCAACGCTACCGCTTAACTTCTTAAAGTCAAGCTCTGTCAAGGTAGTAACAGGCTTGCAGTCCACCATATCGAATCTTTCCAATATCTTCACGACATATTTTCCTTGAGATAGGGAAATTTCCCTTGGCTTATGCCAGACTTCAAGTCCTAGGAAATAGTGCATCAGTCCTAGGTCCTTCATTTCAAATTCAGAAGCCAACTCCCTCTTGCATTTGTGAATGAGAGGGTCTGCACCTGTTAGAAAGAGGTCATCCACATACAGTACCAGTATGAGAGGCTTGTCATCTTCAATCTTAAAGTAAAGATTAGGATCGACTTCACTCGTAGTGAATCCCAGCTTCATCAAGTAGCTATCGATCCTCTCATATTATGCTCGAGGTGCTTGCTTCAGCCCATAGAGAGCTTTCTTCAACCTACATACATGAGATTTTCGATCATAAATCTCAAATCCTTCAAGTTGCTCCACGTAGACCTCTTCTTTGATCGAACCATGCAAGAACATAGTCTTGACATCCGTTTGATGTAGGTTCCATCCTTGTGAAACCGCAAGGGCTATGATCGAGTGGATGGTGGTATATTTGGCAACAGGTGCAAATATCTCGTCATAGTCTATACCTTCCTTCTGGGAGAAGCCACGAGCGACAAAATGAGCCTTATACTTTTCCGTACTTCCATCTGCTACATGCTTTATCTTGTAAAGCCATTTAGAAGTGACAACTGTCTTGTCCTGGGGTCTGGGAACTACTTCCCAGACATCATTCTTCATAATGGACTCATATTCTTCGGTCACAACATCCTTCCATACTTGATGCTTGACGACATCTGAGAATGATGAAGGCTCATTTTGTATGATCATGCTCATGATGGTCAGGTATCCCTGATACCTGTTAGGTTTCTTACTTTCACGGAAGGTTCCTCGAGGTGCAGTGTGTCCTTTAGCATCATCGAGTAGTCCCCTAAGCCAAGAGGGCCTCTTACTAGAAGAGGAAGGCTCAACTGGATCAATAGGATCCATGGGTTCATCCACATCGGGCATTGTTACATCATCTTTTTCTTTTGGTTCCCTAGTGTGAGCTTCTTGAGAGCTCCTTAAAGTAGGAAGATTATTCACCTTGTTGAGAGCCATATCTTTGTCAAAGGTGACATCATGACTAATCACGACTTCCCTTTGACTGGCTACATAGATTCTATAGCCCTTAGTATTTTCACCATAGCCCACGAAGATTCCTTTCTTTCCATATGCACCCAATTTATTTCTTTTCTCTTTCGGCACATGAAAATATACAGGGCTTCCAAAAATTCTAAAATGAGATACGTCAGGTTTCTTACCAGTGAACATTTCTCCAGGAGTCTTGGAACCCAATGCTTGACGAGGGCATCGGTTTTGTACATATACGACGGTGTTTGTAGCTTTGTCCCATAGAAATTTCGGAAGTCTTTGATCATGGAGCATGGCACAAGCAGCTTCCATAATCGTACGGTTCTTCCTTTCCGCCACACCATTCTATTCAGGAGTATATGGTGTAGTAGTCTCCCTCTTAATGCCAGCCTCTTTAGAAAAGTCATGAAACTCGTTACATTCATATTCAATCCCATTATCAATCCTTAAGATCTTGATCTTCTTTTCAGTTTGATTCTCGATCAAGGCTTTGAAGTGTCGAAACCAAGAGAACACTTCATCCTTCTTTTTCAAGAAGTATATCCAAGTCTTTCAAGAATAGTCATCTATAAAAGTAAGGTAATATGAATATCCTCCCAAGGAGTTCATAGGCATCATACCTGATATGTCTGAGTGAACCAACTGTAATATATCAGAGGTCTTGCTTTGGCTTGAGGGGAATGGTCCCCTTTTGAGTTTTCCTTCGGCACATCCCGGACATACACTTTCTTTCTCTACTCAGAATTCGGGCATCCCTATCACCATTTGTCTTACATCGGGTAGAGCTTTATAATAAAGGTGGGCAAACCTTCGATGCCAAAGTTCAGACTAAAGAGATGTGTCACAAGACATGACCCCTAGTGGACTTCCATGGACCTGATATAATGAATCAACAAACCCAAGAGTAAAGGCATCTTTAACATTGTTTTTCCATACATGTACCTTGCCATTGCTAAAGGTCATCTTGTAGCCTTTGTCTTCCATTGCCGAGATGGACACCAGGTTCTTTTTTAGGTTAGGTACATATAATACATCCTATAAGTGGATTGTATTACCTTGATTCAATTTAAGAGAGACATTGCCTACACCTTTCATAGGATATTTCATATTATCTCCAAGGACAATTTCCAGGTTAGTTTCTTTCTCTATCAGATTATGGAGAACTTCTTTGTAACCAGTGAAGCGCCTTGAGGCACCACTATCAATAAGCCAATTTCCGAGCGAGTCTGGAGGAGCAGAGGTAGATAGAGCAGCTGGTAGATAATATTCATCATGCTTATTGTCAACAGTGTTAGATTCATACCTGGAATTTCTTGCCTTCTTGAATGGTTGTCCTCTTCCTTGATTTCCATCACTCCTTTTACCTCGGCCATTCCTTTGATTGCCATGAGAGGGATTTTGATCGTCATCCTAGTGAGAGTTCCTTCTATCAGGGCATTCCCTTGCATAGTGACCTGCTTTGTTGCAAATGTAACATCGTCCTTTTCTCCCACCTTTAGGTCCAGCCTTTCTTTTTGATTTAGTCCTGGAATTTTTTCTTTTCTTAGCATGAGAAGAAAAGGCAGCAGGAGGACCTTTATGCATGGGCATTTCTTGCTCTTCTATCCTTGTTTCTTCTTGAATGCATCTTGCCATTAATTCCTCGAATCCAGGAATTATGTTATTGTTGAGAAGAGTAGTCCTGAACAGGTACCATTCAGATGGTAATCCTCTAAGAGTCATGAGTGCCATTTCCCTATTAGTAATAATCTCCCCAATAGATAGGAGATTGTTTTTGATCTCGGTGATTCTTAAGAAGTATGCTTGCATACTCTCATCTTTGGCCTTCTTAATTTCCTTAAGCTTATTTCTAAGAAGCAAGACCTGATTTGAATAATTAACTTTAAATAAACTCACCAGTCTATCGTAGATTTCCTTCGAGGTGTTCAGGTCGGAGATGTAGGCCGCCAAGTGCTTGTCGATAGAGTCCCAGATGATCTTCTTTGCCTCTCACATGGTCCAACACTCCTTGATCTTCTAAGGTTAGATCGAGAGAAATCTTCCATCTATGATAGTCAGACTTCTCACAGAGCTTGTCTTCGATAGGGAAGAGCGTTGAGGACCCCATAGTTCTTTTAGGATAGCCTTGCCAATCTTCTCTTCGGTGATTGCTCTTGCTCTTGCTCGGGCTTTGTCTTCACCTCAGCTTGGATACCATGTTGAGTTATGGTATGTTCTATGCTTAGAGCAGTTTACTTCTTTTTATTATTATTATCCACAGATTAGCAATCACATGTACATTAAGTAAAGTGCAGATAGAACATTAAATGATTGACAGAAAACAAGCCATGATAAGAGACACAAGATGAGGTGGCTAGCTAGGGACAAACCCCAATATGGGTAAACCCTTTGATCAAATCTTCCTTTATCTTCAATAACTCAACAGAGAGAAGTAATACATAAATTAATTTACATCAGCAACAACAAACCCTAGATCAGCCCTAAACTAGGGCAGACAATATATTGCAAACCGACCGTCAGAATACCTTGATTCCTTCACCAAAATGTACAGTCTTATGAGGAGAGTCAATGCCACCTACAACACAGCTCTGAGAGAGAGTCTAATGGTCAACACTGGTCAAACTTGTGATCTGTAGTTGCAGCCCTAAATTCTGCGTCTTCCTTCCACATGTGGGAGAGAAGAATCCTTGTCTATGCAGTAGGAGAAGAGCCTCTTTTCTGCGCAGGAGAGAGAGAGAGATGTGATGAGATGAGAGTGTCCAAATGAGGAAAAGACCCCCTGCATTTACATACAAATGTTGATGATAAACAGATGCGTCTGTTGGGCTTCTCAACCTACATGAGTTGCAGCTCGGCTTGATAATTATTCCATAATCAAAATAAATTCATATCTCCATAAATACTTATCGGAATCGGATGATCTTTAGATCAATCCTACACCTCTTGATGAGAGGAATCTAATAAAAATATTGTCAGCCATGAATAAGATGACCCACATGGAGTTTGGCCCTAGTTGCGAATTTTAACAACATTGTCATATGCTTTGAGTGACTGGTTTTGTAGAAAGGAGTTTGCAGGGACTCATATCTACCTTGGTTTCTGTCTTCATTGTTGTTGGTTTCTTACTTCACTATTGTAGCATTAGAAAAGACTATTATTTTTCTAGTGCAGGGTTCTATTTGATATGCAAAAATTCCCACAAAGATAATTTGTTTCTTGAAGTATCTTTTGCAAAATATATTTTGTGGAGCTATGCCCTATTAAGTGATTAAAGAGGTCTGGTTGATTTGAGTACAATGTTTTAGTGTGAGGTTAAGTTTTTATTTTGATTTGTTTATTGTAGAATATTGATCTATAACTTGTAGAAATATGTTTGTAGAGGAATTTTTCTACTGTGTGAATACATGTTGGATATGGCAAAGACATAGAATGAATAGAGGTCTAACAATAATGTTTGCAGGGTTCCACTCATAGTGATTCAGTTTCTTAGCTTGAGCACTTGGATCTCATAGTGAATGGATGATGGATGTTTTCCATGTTATGGGTTTTTCATTGACTTATTTTGAGTATGAAGGGCAGAGGATTTGCTTGGTCAAAGGTTCATGAATTTGATGTGTCCTATGAGATGATAATGTATGGAAAATACTTATATGGCTGCTTGTGTTAGATATCTATGCTGCTATTTGTCCTTGATGAACACGAGACTATTATAAAGGTCTCATTCCAAATTGAAGTCTTCATGATGTTGCTACTATGTGCAAGAGTGATTGGTTTATGAGTCTGAGATGTGTTGGTTACTTGTGTACTAGTTGCAAAAGATCGATGTTCATTTGGTCAAAGACTTTTTATGGTTTGGGTTTGTTGCTACTTGTATGAAAATAAAGGCTCGAGAACAATGTTGCATATTGTTACATGTCTTGAGACTTAGATCAATGTTGTGATGGCTGTTAAAAATAGCAACAAGAAATTCCAATTTAATTTATCCTTGAATTAAATTGTAATTCTATTCTTTGAGTTGGAAGTCTATTTAGAGTCATGTAGAGTGATCCATAAATTTTAGGGTCTAGATTGAGTTATGTAGAGCTGTAATTAGATAACTTAGTCTAATTGAGTTATAGTCAGTTAAACTAGTTCTAACTATTGGAGGAACTAGTAGAGGTCTAGTAGTGGAGTAGTGCACCACTGCATCCCCAATACCACACCAGCTAATTGAAGATTCACTCATAAATAACTCATGCATCTCAATTCATAGAAAGACCCATTTGAGATTATAGTGCTGGGACAATGTACTATCACTTGTATAATTTTCCGAGTTGTATAGATGGTGCATGCAATCGATTGAGGACCTATGTTTGGATTGTGCAGTTATGGAGGAAGGATTTCCCAATTAAATATGGGCTAATTCTCTCAGGAATTGTGCAAGGAAGTAGGGGCTTGGCATGCAACAAAATTCGCTGTGTTGGCTTAAGCTGGCTTGTGAGGCAGAGAGTTAGATCATACTTGTGCAGGGATTGTTCTAGTGTGAACAAGCATTGTATTTTCTTCTCATATCTTCTCGTTAATGCAATATAGATAGTTGGGGTTTTGAGCAATGGCTTTCCCCAGAGAAATATTGTGTTATGTGTGATTGATATTCTTCCTCCTGTTGGGCTTTCTTTAATTGTTTTATAGGTGTAGATCCTGGTTGGAAAAATGGCAGTCAAGTGTAGAGAAGAAGTTTCTCCAAAAAAGCATGGCAGCGCGACTTCCTTTCTCTGTGAGGGCGGTAGACTTGGCTCGTGGCTCCACTGGTCAAGGAATCAGCTTTGTAGCTTTAGTTCAGGGCTGAAGGTAATTCAAGTACCTGGTTCTGGAACAGATCAACGCGTTTCCGCTCAAACCCTAGCACAGGAGGAGAAGGGCAATCTGGTGAAGCGAGGAGGGTATTTTGAGGAACGAGGGAAGTCCTCCTCAAGGAGACCGAGGGCGTGCTCAGAGGATACAGGAGGGTCGGCGGTGGCAAGAAATGATTGCAGTGGACGAGTATGGCCGAAGCCCTTTCTTGAGGCTGCGGCCCAAGAGGTAGCACCCGAGATTGCTAGCTGTGGTGGCACGCTTGCTGTTGCTAGCTGTGGCGACGCGCTTGCTGTTGGTCCTGCGGCTGTGAATGCATTTCAGGAGAAAACCCCTCCCTTTCCTTGCCATGGTTCTAAGGAATCCTGGACCTGTTTGAGCCGGGTAGCAGGGGCCAGATCTGAACCAGATCTGCTTGAAGAATCACATGCTTTTCAAATCCAAGTCAACCTCTCAGGCAAGACGACAATGGAATGGGCATGCGCAACGAATCTTGTGCAAGACCTCTTGCAAAATCTTGAACGGCGGCTAGGGATCCCCTCCTATTACCTCAGACTGCTATACAAGGGTAAGCAACTCATGAATACCCTTCCTCTTTCCTATTACAACATTCAGAGGGATGCCTTTATTGTGGCTACCTTTCGTTTGAGAGGTGGTTCCTTTAGGCAGACCTCCATTGCCCCTTCTTTCTCCTATAAAGATGCAATCCGCAAAGACGTTGCCCATTCACAGCCCTCTTCGACAGCAGGCCATCCATTTGAGGCTCCAAAGCCTTTTCTGATAGACAAATCAGAGGAAATTCCTTCCATCAATCTCTCTCATCCTGGGATTGATGATCGTTATCAGTGTTTTGCAGAATCTGCCCTCATATGCAGATTTAATGGGCTATGGCCTCGCACTTCAGATCTATACCAATGGATCCATACCAATTGGACTAAAAAAAGCCAGATATACTTATGTTCAAAAGGATTCTTCATTGTGGCTTTTGACTTAAATGAAGATTACCAGAAGGCCTTAACGGGAGGCCCTTGGTTCTGGGGCTCGGCTGGGCTTTTTCTCACTCCTTGGTTTCCGGACTTCGACCCTTCTACAGCTGTCATCACCAAGATTCCCATTTGGGTCAGGCTCCCAAATCTTCCGGCGCATCTATGGCATATCTCTGTCTTCTTAGCCATTGTAGACACTTTAGGACGCTACCTGGCTGTAGATTCTTCACGGAAGGAAAATGGACTCTACACCTATGGTAGAATTTGTGTAGAAATAGATATTAGCAAAGGACTGCCAGATCAGATTAATCTCAAGTATGGAGATTTCCACTGGACTCAAATCTTGGATTACGAGAATACAGCCTTCCGTTGCCGCTATTGTCATCAAACAGGGCACCTCCAAAGTTCCTGTACCCAGTACCTCGACAAAAAGAAGAATTTGAAGCGCAACCCCAAATTAAAAAGTTGGAATCCCTATGTGCCTCCCCCCCTACGAACGATTCAGATTCCTCTAGTTCGGATGAGGAGGAAATTGTAGCAGATGGGCAGAATGTTGAGATTCCGCTGGAAGCTCCTTTGGACGATCCGACAAACCCCTCCGTCTCTCAGATCTCTCAGAAGCGTTCTCATTTTTCTTCGTCCTCAGACTCTGATAAGGATATTCCGCCGCCAGGGCAGAATAGTCTTCAACTCGTTATGGCTCAGCCAAACTCCACTGGATGGGTCAAAATAAGCAAGAAAAAAGGAAAAAAATGTCGTGTGATAGTAACTGCCCCCTCAGGGTAGATTTCTCTGCTCAGTTCCAGTTTTATGTTTTCCCGTGCTCTCTATAGCCCTCTCCTGGATTCTCTCCATGGAGCAAGGTGGAGCCTTTCACCTTCGGCTCCCTTGCTTTTCTGCTTCGCTTGCATGCAAGCTTGATTGTACTATACTCTTCTTAATAGAATTAATCTTTATTCAAAAAAATAAAATAAAAATTCTTCCTCCTGCTTATTGTTTTCATTGATCATTTTTGTTTTTGTTGAGAAGAGTAGAGTAAATTCTTGTCTTATGTTTTAGTATATCACATGAGCTGTTGTATCTATAGAAAAATCTACAATGGATGACTTATGAGGGATCTTGTTGTTGTATTTGTTGCAAAGAGGGTTTGGCCTTATTGAAGGTTGTTTTGTTGCTGATTGCTAAGGATGTCTTGATGAACATGTTTGTTTTGAGCAAAAAAATTGGCTTTGTACTTGGCAACGTTGATGAGCAAAGAGTTTGGCTTGGTATTTGACAATGTTGAACAAAGAGTTTGGCTTAGTATTTGACAATATTGATGAACTATGGTTTGATGATTTATTGAGCAGATTTGTATGTTGATAAATGATTAATGGCAAAGAGGTTTTGGTATTCAATTAGTTATTCAGTGATTGAGCTTAAATATGTATGTGGGTCTAGTTTGAAAATTGGATGAAACATGGCTTGTAGGTTTTGAGTTGTGTTCGAGTCAGCTAGATCTAGTGTGAAATATTCTAAAACATGGTCCACAGAGGTATTGATGGTTGGAGCCTTCAGTGAGGGAGTCATAGCTTCTTTCCGGTAGTGGCCAATAAATTTGATGAGGGAGTAGTAATTTCCTTCCTGTGGTCGCTGGAGAAACAAGAGGAGGTGGTAGCCTTCAACATGTAGGAGCCTGCACATTGGTAAGAGTTTGTGCCAGTGCAAGATGTAAGAAGATTTTCTTTATAATAATAATAAGAAGAGACAATAGCCACAATGTTTTTTCTTAGTTGGGTTTTCCACCTAAAATTCCGATGTTCCTATGTGTTGTTGACGCGTTGCTTTCTTATGGTTTACATGCTCTCATGTTTAATGCTGTTCATGGTTTACTGAATATGCTTGGATCTACTGCATAATGTGCTACTAATGAAATGCTGATTCATATAACTTTGAAGATGAAAGCATAAACTAAGTAAAATTTGATTTGGCATGAAACACTTATTCACCCCCTCTTAGTATTTCTAACATCAACAACTTGTGAAAGTTGTGGAAACAAAAACTATTTCTATAGCAAGTGGATTCGTAGCATCCTTTCCACCCAATCACTATCACAAAGTGAATACAAAATATGCTATCATCTCCTTAAGATTTAACAAAAATCAAGTGAAAACTAGGAAATGTAATGAAAATTCCTTGTTAACTACTAATGAGGACAACTATCATTAGTTATTATTTGTGAGTGCAGATTGACTCATCATTGTTATTCAAGGAAAACCATGCCATTTGTTCAACATAATAATATGCACTAAAAAAGCCAATATCTCTTGTGCTTATTGGTCCAAGCTGTTGCATATATCTTGGGAGGTTGCTAATTTCCCATCCTATTAAAAAAAAAACCATTTAACATTAATCCTCCTCCGAAAAAAAACATTTAAAGCATTGTCTACCTATTTAACTTTAATGCATTGTCTACCAAGGCCATGATGAATTTTGGTCAATATTTTTTCAAGAAATTTAACTATGACAATTTTTAGATTATTTTTTTATGGTATAAATGGATTTTTTTTAGAACCTTGGTGCACCCAAAATCTGGAAACTTGATAACTGTAATTTAGATTTTCAAAAATTTCTGCCCATGTTTCCCTAAAATAATGCCAAATTTTTTACCATTTTACCGATGAAATTAGAGCTTATTTAGACTATGATTAACTTTAATCCCATCTAAAAATTATGCACGATTGAATTTTAATGCTTATTGTTTTTTACCAGTTATAACGGCGTAAATATAAACAACACTTCTAAAAAAATATTGATTAAATGATTGATTTAAGGGAAATAAATTGCAAAGTTTTTCTCTTGTCTTCATTCTTTCCTTAATATTCTTATTTTTTTTTGAATCGTCTGGCCCTTCCGATCTATAACAGGAAGTGAAGGATTTGACATTGAAACTGACGATTTCGTTTTAATGGCGTCTGCATAAAGTTTTCTCACCCGGCAATAGAGTTTTTCAGTCTGCCATATTCGGTTTGGCATTGAATTCTTTGAGGTGGGTTTCGATCATTCTTTTCTGGGTCTTTTCTTCTTTTAATTATTGTTACATAAATTTGTCTACTTGTAGAATGATCTACAGCATTAGCTCTGGAGATTAAAGATTTTGATTTAAATTGTTAGAAAGGCGAAATGGGTTGTGGCTAAAACTTGGTTCAGCGGTTGGATCCGTGGCTTTTAACCTTTGGAATATTTGTTTTATAATTTTCTTTTCCCCTTCTTTGTCCTTCAATAATAAATGACCAACTCTGAATTGTCTTTTGTTTTGGTTGTTTTTTACACTGTCATTTGGGTTTTTAGGTTTATTTAAATAAACGATCTTATGCTTTGGAGACCCTAAAGGCCGAGACTTTAGGAAATTTTGCGGTTTTAGTCTCCTGTGAAACACAGTGTGAGGCGGATTATGGCAGTGTCAAGTGGATTATGAAAGCTGTGGGCAATGGTTTGTCCATATTTTGATTTTGAGCGTCTATGTTTTCATAACAACTCTTAAGGTAATATAGAATTTCGATGTGGGAAAGAATTGGCAGCTAGATACAAATGGCACTAGCAGGCTTGTTTCATTTCGCGTGAGTGATCTTTCTTTGAAATTATTTTCTCACATCATTGTTAGAAGCCACTTGATTACAAGATCGGCCAGGTGGGCATTACCACTGATTTAGTTTTGGTTTGCCATGAAGTGAATTGTGCTGTAACTTATCCCACCAACTTCAATTAGAATTTAATCTCGTTGGAGTTTGGTGTTTTAGGGAGAGATGCCTCTTTTCAGACTATATTAATTTCTGTTTAATTTAATCTTTTGTGGAATTTAGGCTTCTGTGAATCTTATTAACAGCATTCCTGGAGTTTGCCAATAAAAACAATTAAATTGACTTTCAATTGAAAATCCCAGGATTTTGGCAAGATTATTTTGCACAGGATTTGAAGTATGGAAAAAATAAAGATGAGACTTGTCTTTGTTTATGATCATACCCGAGGCTGCTTGGAATTCAGCTATGATCCCATCCAATGCCACTGCTTCTTGGACAAAAGGTTTTCCATACAACAAATTGTCATCTACAAACTGCTAATGAGTCATGGTTACATCTGTACCTGGGTGGTGAAGACCCTTCAACTCATTTCCTTGTGCCGCAGTACTGATTAAGCATCCCAATCCTTTCACAAAATTGATGAATAGGAATGGGGAGATGGCGTCTCCTTGCCGTAGTCCCCGCGAAGATTTGAAGGTACCAAAGATCTGAAGAATTAAAAAAAATGGAGTGGAGATCATAGAATGGATCCAATGGATTCAATCCTTTGCAAAGCCAAACGCCTTCAAGACTAATAGTAAAAACTGCCAGCCTAGGCGGTCGTAGGCTTTAGAAAGGTCCAATTTCACCAGCGTGCTAGGGCGCTTACTACTCCTAAGGGAATGGATAATTTCATGGGCAGACACAATGCCATCAAGGATTTGTCTGCCCTCCATGAAGCCAGATTGCTCCGGGCTAATGATTTGATGTAGGATAGGCTTCAGGCGACAAACGAGCAAAGTGGAGAGAATCTTGTAGATCACATTGCAGAGGGCTATGGTATGAAAGCCACTTGGGTCTTTGATAGCATTGGATTTCAGAACAAGAATAAGAAATGTAGCATTCAAAGCAGATCATATTTGTCGATTTTGCCATTCTTCTACCAGATCAACTATTTTGGCCCCCCAGGAAGGACCAACACACCTTGAAGAATTCAAAGGTTAACCCATAAGGGGCAGGGGCTTTATTTCGAGGCATATCTTTAACTACGAATTCCACTTCTTCGGCTGATATTTGGCGCATTAGGGCCGCATTATGTTCATCTGTCACTAATGGGGGGATGCATTGAGAGACCCGTTCTGTGCCCTCCGATCTATCTTGCATGTCTATTGCTAGTAGATTCGAAAAGAAGGAGATCAATTCTTGCTCCATATCATGGTGGTTTTCTAGAGAATTTCCTTCACTAGAGGTGGGAGATGTAATGCAATAGTTCTGGCAATGACTAATCATAGATTGGTGGAAGAACTTAGAGTTTCGTTCTCCCTCATGCATCCATTGAATCCGAGATTTTTGGCACCACAAGGATCTCCCTGCTGACGTCGCTCTTCAAGTTGGTTTATTAGGCGACCTTCTTCTAATGCTAAGGCTTCAAATCTCCCTTCTTGAATGATTTGAACTTGAACCTTCTCCATCTCTTCCTCTAGTTTGTGCTTTACTTCAAAGATGTTTCCAAAGTCTTCTCTATTCCATATTTTGATTTCGAGTTTGAGGGCCTTAAGCTTTCGTTGGAAGGTCTGCATTTTTGAGCCCTTTGGCACCTCCAGGGCTTCCCACAACTCCTTTAATTTCTCTACGAAGCATGGATGGCAGAGCCAGAATCCTTCAAATAAAAAAGGCTTATTTTTGCGAGGGGAGTGGATAGCGATATCCAAACATATCAACGAGTGATATGAGCCTAAGGGCATAATAGATGCTTTGATAAATGGGTCTCAGAATCAGATGAAAGTCATTTGTTATGGGAGCCCAGTCAGTATCTACATCTGCAAGATGCAGCACAACCATCATATCATTAAAAACCTCTGAGATGGATCTACCTCTTGACCCCCCCCTCTTTTCTTCCAGATTCATGATCATATTGAAATCCCTTCCAATGATCCATGCGGGATTCAGAAAGCATGCTCTAAGTCTCGTTGGCTTGTGAAGGAAAAGCTCTTTCGCTTGTAGGGTCGGGGGACCATAAACAACCGTCAACCAGATCCAATATTGACGTGCACCTATCCAGTCCTGGAATACAATTTGATTGGGGTTCCATAACACCAAAATACCTCTTGACTCGCCTATCACATCCACCATCATGACTTCACTTCCTCTCCGACAGAGTTGACTCACCTCCTGGAGTTTCATTTCTGTCATCTTAGTTTCTTACAGTAATACAATATCCAGCTTAATCTTATCAATTTTGTTGTTCAGAGAGCAGAGCTTACCTTTACTGTTTAAGCCCCATATGTTCCATGAAACTATTTTCGTTGGGTAAAGGTTAGGGTACGAGGGAAGTAATCTGTCAATTGACTCATTTGCCCAGAATTGAGCAGAAATTTGCCTGCTTCACGAATTTCTTCCTTCGTCGATTTCCTTCCCCTTTTCCCTTCCCCATTTGATTATGATCCAAGTGTGTGATGGTCAAGACTACACCCTCCTTGCTTAAGCCTTGAGATCTATGATCGCCCTCTGGTTTTGTCAATTGTGCACACCATTGCCCGAACTGATTTCTAAAGTGAATGCGCTGATTAGATGGAATATCTTTGACATCAACTTTAATCCAGACCCTAAAGAATTCAAACATTGTGCGATCATTAGGTCCCAATTTGTTATTTTTGTCTTTGCCTCCAGGACCTTGCTTGTGTGGATAAGGATCTCCTTCAACCTTCGGTCTCCCTCTAGATCTTCTGTGGTTTTCCTTTTAGGCGTCGACTTGTCTAGATTTTTAGGGCATTGTTTATCCACCTCCATTGCTTGTAGGGCCAATTGACTTGGTTGTTCTGTAGGTGCCTCCTCTGATTCCAGGTTCTCCAGGATTGCAAAAGGGTTTCCATCCCAACTTTTGAGGGTTTTGCTTGTGGTTGGGGCATTGGGGTGGAATCTTGCTGCAGGGGGCCCTGCGATCACCCGATTGAGGAGGTTGGTTACAGGTCAAGCGGTTTCGTCTTCTGCCCACTGATTGGAAGTCGTCGTCATCCTTATTCTTTAACGCATTTGGGCTTCTTCCGCTAGAGTGAGTGGGTAGTCTCGAAACAAATGACCATACTTGTGCATCTGCGACACTTGAAGGGGACATGCTCGTAATCGAACGACTGGGTCTAGATAGAATCATGGTACTCTCTCATCTATGCAGATGAGAGATTTTGACAAACTCTCTCATTGCATTCCCGATCCCTTCAAGAATATTTGGTTCCCAGAAATCCTTTGGGAGAGAGAACAAGCGAACCTAGACAGGGGCTGCCTGGAATTGCTCTTTCTCCTGATTATAACATTCCTCCCAATATCTGATCAATAGCCCAATATTGTTCATAAAGTATAGCCCATTTTCGAAGATTTGTTTCCAATCTTCCAAATTTGCAAAAATGACTTTGAAAAAACCCTTTGCTCTCAGTTGCAACTCTATTGGTTCTTTGGGGTTCCATTTTGACTAGATCCATGGGACGATTTCTTGCTCCCTTAGCCAGATACCAATGAACTTGCAGATTAGGTTGTGATCTTTCAGATATTAGCGAGATTGCTCCAACCTATTGTTTGGAATGACAAACTTCAGATTCTTTGCAGCCTTTGGTAGACACCGGCTCCGCCCTCGTGCCTATCATTGCGCTCCCATAATTGGGGTCTCATCCGTCACTAAAGGATTCGGGCTTGGACCTGTCCTCCCAGGCTGTGAGGCACTAGCTCGACTAACCGCATCTCGGAAAGAGGAGGGACCCCCTCCCTTGCGAGCGGCCGCTCATGGGACTACCACTTCGCGCAACAAAAAAAAGATCGACTCCTGGTGCCAATGGGATTCGTTGCTCCCTAGCTAGCTGGTCGGAAGTGGCTTATGGTAGCCTTGCAGAACCCTGGCGACTTCTTGACAAACCCTAGCTACGTCGCATAGCGCCTTGTTGACGACTTGTTGCAGTTAGCATACTTAATGATGAATTAGATATTAAAAGCATGAAAACATGGATTAAACCATATAACATCACACTTATATAACATGTAAGGGTGCACATAACCAAAATATCATCGAGTGCAATACATCTTTGAACCGAAAATACATCAACAAATAGATTGTAGATGGCCTCTAGCATCCAAAAAATCATTCTACAACAAATACCTACATATCATCAAAATAATTGCCTATCTTGGGATCTTTGTCGTTAATATCACCCTCTAAGCATTAACATAGAAAAAAAGTAGCATGTCAAGTCAAGATTTTGTTTGAGTGATGGGTACATTTTTAATAGGGTCGTGATTGAGGTGTTCGACAACCAATGCCACTAACATCAAGGTACATAGAGGGCTTGGTGCTCTCGATTAAATATGTGTTCCATAGTACATACCCTGGTACATGACAAAATCCAATGGAAACATTGCAATATCCCCAATCCTGAAAAACTGATAAGTCTGCTGGATTTTGAGTGAGATCTAAAATTCTACTTTCTCCATATGAAATCCAATGAGGTTGGAACCACTCTTAAACATCCCGAGTCATTTCATGGTAATGTTAAAAATTTAAGTAAAAGGATTACTTTAAGAATTTGACATTACCATGAATTGCACATCAATACTAGGGCCATAGGCTAAAATTTTAGGTTGCCCCACTAAAAAATTCGTGCTTCTTTGAAAAAAATTGCTTTTAGAATGTGTTTGCCAATTTTTTTCTAAACCTCTCTGGTGAAAAAAAACTAGGGAGCGTTTTCTCTCTCTCTTTTTTTTTTTTTTTGGTTAATGTTGTTCTTGTTGTGTTGTTGTGGGAGTACACTCCCGAAATTTGTTCCTTGTGGAAGCGAATTTCAGGAGTGTGCTCCCGATCCGCTCCCGCTTGGAGCGCACTTCGGGAGTGGATTTTGGGGGGGGGGGGAGGGGGGTGCTCCCCCCACAACCCTGTCTCAAACAACCATAAGCAGTCACTGTAATTTAGGGCTAACTTGGTCAATAAATTATGCAGCACGAGTTCCACAGATTCCCCAATAGGGCTACAACACAAATTAGTTTCCATGGTTACAGATGAGACTATCTACCGTTCTGTTACTCAACAAATGATCACACAAACTTCACTTCAGGACACTGATACCGTTCAGATTTGCTGTTGGACTGTGCTGTGTACCTAATTCACTGCTTTCATACCTTAATCGACCTTTGTTGCCTCAGCCTCAATCAGCCGCACCTGTGAACATGACCCACATAGACTGACTGCTGCCCAGAACTCGACCTGATGCTGCTCTTCTGCGGCCTCAGTCCAGCTTCTGTTCCTCGCTACCACAGATCACTGAATTGTTGCCCTTCTTTCATCCTCGCTGCCACAGAGACTGGTTCACTCTCCTACAGGGCTTGTCCCAGCCGCAGAGAAGACAGTCTGCTGCCACAAAATGGATGAATGCTGCCTCAGAAACTTTTGCTGCCACAGAAAATCAACTCGCAGTCTCCAGGAGGGCCTTCACTCCCCTAGAAAAACAATCTGCAGTATCGGGAAAGCTCTGCTGCCTAGGAGAGTAATTTGCTGCCACAGAGGATTAAGTCCAGCCCTTTTTGCTACCTCAGATGGTTATGCTAAGCAGAGTTTGGTCCTGTAGTAATAGAGCTAGGAGGTTTGGCTAGGGTGGAATCTTTCACCACTGAAATTAATCAGAAAAAGGGGGTCTTAAAACCCTCCAAGAGCCTCAGCCCAAAATCAGAAAGATCAATAATCTATGATGATCATAATGAATCTCCCTTCTCCTTACCTTCTCCTTTTATAAATTCCTTTCGGGGTTTTTCCCTCATTTCAATTTTGAGTGGATTACAAGTTTCCCTCCATTTGCCCCAAATCAACTATCATTATCTAATGTTACTTAAGTAACATTAAATAATGATTTCCCCCTTTTCAAATGACTATAGCCTACAGGGTTAAATATGCTACTGCGTCCTCCCTTGGGCAATTTAATCTTAAGAGGATATTACATTTTTGAAGTTAATTGCTTGTGGTTATATTCATAATGCATTTAAGAATGCCAAATCACAGCTCAACTCCGAATTCCTGTTATATTTATATTTAGTAAAATATAGTCTTGTCAACCTATTTTTGTAAACTTATTGGTTTCCTCAAACCTGCAGTGAATGGCAGGACACATTCATCCCATCCATAATGCTTTCAACTTTGTGTGGAGCCTCCAAATAATTGTTACTTTTCGAGGTCATTATTCTTTCATTTCTGTTCACTCTTTATGGTTTCTGTTGTATTATGCTATTTATTATTGGCTCTTGACATTTTGGAATAGTCAAATAATGAAATATTGTGGCATTGCATCTAGGACATGTTTTTTTTCTAGGGCATCACGTTAATTTTTTTTGGCATCATCTTCTTATTGTTTGCTGTTACCTTATTTTTCATATTAAAATGAAAACTAGCAAACGAAGCAAGGGCTTGGCACCGTGTCTCTTATATTTCTAGATGTACATATATGACTCTCTGCAGTCAATTGCAATCATAAATTTAAACATTTTGTGCTTTTTCAAAAGGGTAGCCTGAGGCCGAATCTTTTTAGAACAAAAGGTTAAAATGGATGAAATTAACTAAACCATTCATTGGAACAGTGGCTAACCAGGTAATACATTTTAGAAAATTAACTCACGTTAAGTTCAAAGTTCAAACTAGTCTATATAAAAAAAAAAACCTTTTTAGACCTCTCTTCACTTACAGGTGCCTACGCTTTTGATACTTTCATCTTAGTTTTGGTAGTTTGTCTTGTATTTCCATGTGATATTTTGTGACATCTCTTGTAGATCTCTGCGAGTGACAGGCGTGGACTTCTGAGAATATCTCAACCTTAGAGAAAGTGAACTTGCATTCTAGCTCATTGCATTGTGGATACCCCTGTATTGAGAGCGGAGGATCTTTGTGACGATGGTAAGTCTTTTCTTTGATCTTATTGCAAGGGTAGATTGTTAATCTTTATAATTGGTATTTAAGGATGTTGTAATATTGTTATCACCCTCTGGTGAAAGAAGCCTACCATCCTGCTGCTGAGCAATTTGCTGACCCTATTTTAGTAATTGATCTGTAACTTCTATATGAAAGTGTTCCCAGTAGTATAATTTGCCAACTTTCAAAACTGTTCTCAGATGGTTGATTGATGCATTATTAGTAGAAAGCTTGTAAGTACCAAGGAAACAGAAATATATGCTGAAATATTATTAGTTTGCCTGTATCAGTGAGTAATTCGAATAATTCCCACTGTATAACATGTTAAATCTTGGGTATTTCTGCTACATCGTCTATATGGATACATGTTGACGCATTTTTAAATATGCACCAGCTTTGGAGTCTGGACTACTTTTTTTGCTGTTTCATAATATCCTCACTAGTCTCACTTTTCTTCCACATTGTGACATAGCCTGTGCTTTTGTAACTCTCAAAACTGTTCTCAGATGGTTGTTTGATGCACTATTAGTAGAAAGCTTGTAAGGAACAGATGATATGCTGAAATATAATTAGTTAGCCTGTATCTGTTAAATTTCCATGAGACTCTGCAACTACTTAGATGAATAACTGAAAACTGCAATAGTCGACTTTCACCATGATACAGAGTTTCTTAACAACTTATAGGCAGCGGAATAAAAACATAGAGATAAAAACACATGCACAAATTATTGACACACTTTTCTCAGGAAACCCAACAGGGAAAACCTGCTTGCTTGATGTGGCTACTTTATTGGTTGTCTTGGAGCAGTTGAATCTATTACAAAGTAATCTGTCTCTTTGAGAACACACTCGTTCTCTTGCTGAACTAGCTTGGACTTGCCCTGCAAACCCTTGATTCCTGCTCCTAAATCCGAGCACACTTGTGGCTCCTACTTCTTAGGACACAAGCTTTCTCAAATCTGCACACAATCAATCTCCTAAATCCTTGAGCACTTGTGATCTCCTATTCCTTAGGACACAAGCTCTCTGCATTCTCCACAAACAAGGCTCCTCTCACAAAACTCGTGAGCTGTCTTGTCTCACAACCATGTGCACAAAACTATGATTTCCTGTGTCTTCGTCTTTCTCTTTATAGATCCAATTCGAGCTTGCAAGGGGCCTAGCTCAATTTAGAAACTAGAGTTGTAATTGACAAGTTAACTGAGAGTAACACTATTTTTCTATCCAATCAACACTAGAGTTGTTAACTCATCCTTCCTTCAATCAAGACTGAAGACTAATTTGCTCTAACTGAACTGCTAACTGCCACCTCGTTTGGTAGTCAAACTGGTGAAGATTCATACATAACTGAAGATTCAACTCTACACATGTTAACTTGATGTTTATTCCAATAAACTGGAAATATCTCATCCTAACTGCAGTCTAACTCATGAGGAGAATTCGAGGTCTTTACTGGCTAAGGCACACAAGCCAGAAGACCTTGCTCGCTACATTTTCAACAGTATCAGTAATTCAGATAATTCTCACAGTATAACATGTTAAATCGTAAGTATTTCTGCTACATCATTTATATGGATATGTGTTGACAGATTTTTAAGTATTCACCAGTTCTGGACTACTTTGTTTGCTGTTTCGTAGTATCATCACTAATCTTACTTTTCCCCAACCTGGTGACATAGCTTGTGCTTTTGTCTTCTTCTATAGCACCATGCCTTCTACTATTCTTGTCATCACTTTTTGATAGTTGGGCTGTAGGTTGTCAAACATCCATCCATCTTTTCTGTGTACATTGTAATTTGTATTACTGCTTCATACAGGAGATGTTGATATGAAAACAATTATTTGATCAATGCACAAAAATATGCAGGTCAGCCTGTAGCTAAAAGTTTGATAGCTCAAACATTCATTTTATCTTCCCATGTCAGCTACTTGCCACAATATTCTGTATGATCACGGTACTGCCATATTTGTGCATGACAGCATGTCATTCCTCAGGTCGTGGTACTGCCCAGCAAACTCCCCTTTAGGGACTGGAGAGAATACATAAGTTGCTGCCTATCTTTTACACCATTTGGAGGAGGTCACAAACTATGTGACATCATGATGCTCAATTAAACATCTTTGACACTTTGATAATGGTTTTACAAAATTACATGTTCTTTGGGTGTTGAGATTTATAAGGGTCAAGAAGAGAATTGATGGAATCAATTCTCACCTAATTTTTAAAATAACCACCTTACAATTTCACTAGAGAGAGATGGTTCTAGTGCACTATAGGGTGAAAAAGCCAAGCTCAAGTGTGCTGAAAACAGAAATGCAAGTATGCCTAAGAGAAAAACACCAAAAGATAAGTGTCGTTGGGCTTATAACTCTCTGTATATTAGTTCAAGAAGATCACTAGATTCTATGATACAAATGAGAGCTTGAGCTGTGAAATTGTATATAACTCGAGTGAGGACCCAAGAAGGGTTATAAGTCCACGTAACAAGGGAAAATGCTCCAATAAGGTTATTGAGTCAACATATCAAGTTTGACTAGGTTGGCATTAGGCATACCTAATAACACATATACATATTTCAATCTCTCATTTTTATCATCTCATCTAGTGATATTTGAGTGAGACTTCCTCCTACGAAGGGTTGTAGGACACCATAATAAGGGCAAATGCTCCAAGAGGGTATTTGAATCTACATACCAAGTTTGATTAGGTTGGCCTTAACCACACCAAGAAACACAATTAAAGAACAAAGATTTATCCATAATTACAAGTATAGGAATTCCAACTTCCCCCTTATGCTGAATTGGGGCCATAGAGAGACTCCATTACAAGACATCATCCCCACTTATATGGAAAGTCTCCCATGCCAAACCAATGCAAAAATCTAGTGAAGGTGGGCCTTGATAAGAATTTGGTGAAAATATTTGCAAGATGATTGTTTGAAAGAACAAAGGCATGCACAATACATCTTAGAGCATAGAGATGATGGATATAGTGCATCTAAAGCGGAACATGTTTAGACTTTTGATGATCCAGAAGATTATGAATTAGTTTGATGGTACTTTGATTGTCACAACATAGAGGAGTGGGGCCCTTTTGAGGAAGACCCAACTAATTAAGAATCATCTTTGTACAAGGTGCTTCCTATCCAGGAGAGCATTGGCATACTCAACTTCCATAGAAGATAGAACCATAGTTTGTTGCTCCTTAGAGCACGATAACATTGGTCTAGAACCAATAGTAAACAAGTAACCAAAGGTGGAATGACACCCATCAAGCTCAGTGGCCCAAACTGTGCCATTGAATCCTTGAAGATGAATAGGGGTCCTTGTTGCATAGTTAATACCCATATGAGTGGTGCCCTTCAAATAACACAAAATACACTAATCCGTTGCCACAGACTCTCATGAGGTGCTTGTAGAATACCAAGAACACATTCTGATAGTAGAGGAATTAAGGTAGAGAATACTACCCACTGAACAGTGATAGATAGTAGCATATAATAGAGGGACAATTTGCCTAAGATCTTATCCTAGTGATGAGAAGGTTGATAATCAGCTTACAATCCTCCATCTTAAAGCATTGCTACAAATTCAAAATAAAGTGGGATTGAGAGAGACATCGCAAAGGTTCACTGAGTAATCTAAATGACTAAAAAGTAGTGAAGTAGACCAAGATCAATGATTTCAAATGACTTTTGAAGCCTTTGCTTTAGTTCTCTAACTTGGGAGGTCAAGGTATTGTTTTGATTCTTGAATTAGATCATCCACATTGTGCACACATAATAATGATTAGATTATCTTGACGACAAATGTAGAGATTAGGATCACTCTAGCAGTGAGGGAATCCATAGTTGAAAAGAAGTTATGGATCCTTGCTTTAGTCCGTATAAAGATTTCTTAAGTTGGTAGGTTGATGGCATTAAACCTTCTTGAATAGAGGTTAGTGGTTGCTGCATAAAGATTTCTTACTAAAGATCACCATGAAACCTTTTTTCTAACACCCATCTAATGAACCACCCATCTCGATGAAACAACTACAACTAGAATCATATAGATAGAGTTCATCCTAGCAAACGTAGAAAAGTTTTTGATTGTAGTCAAAACCTTCTTTTTGTGAGAAACCTAGCATTACAAGCCTGACCTCATGCTTTGTCAATTTGTCTGTCAATGCCGTATTTGGTGTTAGAGACCCATTTACAACTATCAATAGTCTTACCCTTAGGTAAATGATCCAACACCTTTGTTTGTTTCTTGATCAAAACCTCATTCTCATCAACAATAGTTGTTTGCCATTCAAAGGAGTTTTTGGCCTTGATTATAAGTAGAAGGGTCTTTATTGATGTTTACCTTGGTGAGGAGAACCGATGTAGTAGGTAAATGCCTATGAGAACCAAGGTCATCTTTAGGAAGGAAAGTGGCAAATTCTAAAAGACTTGAGAAAGCCCTTTTGGAAATAGGGCTTGGCCTTTCTCGAGTAGGTGAAGGAATATCTTCAACATTATTGAGTTGCACAGCTAGAGGAGGATTAGGAGGCACAATCATTATAGAAGATGCTTTAGTTCATATAAAGATTTCTTAAGTTGGTAGGCTGATGGCATTAAACCTTCTTGAATAGAGGTTGGTGGTTGTTGCATAAAGATTTCTTACCAAAGATAACCATGAAACATTTTTTTCTTTTAACACCCATCTAATGAACCACCCATCTCGATGAAACAACTATAGCTAGAATCATATAGATAGATTTCATCCTAGCAAACATAGAAAAGGTTTTTGTTGTAGTCAAAACCTTCATTTCGTGAGAAACCTACCATTACAAGACTGGCCTCATGCTTTGTCAATTTGTTTGTTAACGCCATATTTGGTGTTATAGACCCATTTACAACTATCAATAGTCTTACCCTTAGGTAAATGATCCAACACCTTTCTTTGTTTTTTGATCAAAACCTCATTCTCATCAACAATAATTGGCTGCCATTCAGAGGAGTTTTTGGTCTTGGTTATAAGTAAAAGGGTCTTTGTTGATGTTTACCTTGGCGAGGAGAACCTATGTAGTAGGTAAATGCCTATGAGAACCAAGTTTATCTTTAGAAAGGAAAGTGACAAATTCTTAAAGATTTGAGAACGCCCTTTTGGAAATAGGGCTTGGCCTTTCTAGAGTAAATGGAGGAGTATCTTCAACATTATTGAGTTGCACAACTAGAGGAGCATTAGGAAGCACAATCATTATAGAAGAGACTTTAGGTAAGTTAGAAAGAGTTTCACCATCAGTGGTTGTTTGACTTTTTATTGGGGATAGAGTGCTTGAGGAAGCATCATAAGAAGAGAATCATCTTTAGAGTTTGGTAGAGAGAGATCCACAAAAATTATTTACAAAACATTTGTAGAAAGCAGTGGGAAAGATCCTACTGTATTGTGAGAAAAGACTTCATCAAATACTACATTTCTTTGTTTTATCACTTGATGGGTGGAGGGATAATATAGACGATATGCTTTTGAAATTTTTAACCTACAAGAATACAACACTTAGTTTTGGGTTCCAATCTAATTCACTTACCCTTGAGAATATGGGTCCATGCACTTGATCCAAAAATTCTAGAATGCGAAACTAAGAATTTGGAGCCATACCATTTTTCATATGGTGTCATACCTATAAATGTAGAAGCGAGAATTTGGTTGATGATATGAGTTGTGTAGACAACTTCTTCTCCCCATAATTTAGGTTCCATTTTCTTGCCTTGAAGCATACATTAAACCATTTCCAAAATAGCTTTATTCGACTTTCGAAAGAGTCTTATTACCCACCAAAAGTGGGTAACCCATTGGAGAAAAATTTTCTTCCCATTTGTCAACTAGCTAGCTAGCAGCACTATGATGGCCCATAGATAGCTTTACATTAGAACTCTCCATCTATGCTTCGGTTAATGCTCTCTCCCATCTGACATGCTTTTTGAAAGGAAGGTGGGTCATCTATCATAAGGTACATTAAACATTGTTCTATTCATGTGCTTTCATTTAATGTTTTGGGGATAATAATATGGATCATAGGCCAAGTTGGATGATTAACTACGCTTGATTGTACCCTTATTCTCATGCTTAACTCTAGAGGTTATCCTTTGCCCCTACTCCATTGTGATCTCTCCTCAGGTCCTTCCTTTAGGAAGGGCACTAACAGGAGGTAGTGATTGACATAGCGTGCTTCAAAGTAACACATGCTTAGCACTTTCCATGTTTCTCTTATTGTCCACATCCATTCTTTGGGTTGATTTTCATTTGTATTAGCACCCTATATCCTTATCCCTGAGTCAGGGCCTAGAAATTAGCCCTAAGAGGTTGATGCAACTAAAAGAAGGATAAAAGCATATGAAGCCACAAATAAAGGAAAAGAAAAATGCAAAAGATGGTCGTGACATGATAAGCACGTGGGAAAAAACCTAGCATGAGCTCTACCCCCCTCATTAGCCATCACCTAGTTCCTCAACATTTCATGCTCTATCTGAATAAAGGAACTCTGAATGTCCCAATGCTTAATGAGAGAAAGTGCTACATCTTTTTGGGCCTCCTAAGCTATGCAACAAAGAAGATAAATCATTAACATAAAAGGCACACTACAGGGGTGGAAAAAATAGGCCAAGGAAATGGGAAATTTATGCCTCCATGATATCTCCCTTCTCTCATTATAGTACTTAGAGATGTTGGAACTCCTTCCATTGGTACCGTGGCTATGGCCATCTTCCTTGAAGTCTTGCCCATTTCGTCCCCTTGGCTTACCCCTTGGTTGCTATATGCCTTTGCATGTTGTTGTCTTGCATATAAAAAAAGCCTAGTTTATAGCAGCCTCTTCTAGTCCATTGGGGTTGGTGGAAAGTGTGTTTGATTTCTTGTATCTCTTATCATGGCCATCAAGGCCTTTCAAATACCTTCATAACCATTAGATCTTATAACACCCTTGAGTCTTGTTTCTTGAAGATCTCGTTGGATGATTTCTTTAGGGAAGGCTCCCTTGTGGGGATAACATCCACCACTAAATAGCTGAAGAGAAGCCACTGAGGTGACAATGGTGGCTAATCTCTTTGTTGCCATAAGATCTAGGTTGCCTAGTGAGGCTTTGCACTAGGCCTACTAGATTTTGCGATAACAAGTCTCACGCTATAAGAGATCTCGTGATTTTTGAGAAATGTTTTGTGGTATTGTTGGTATAAACTTCTCTACAACCAATCCTTGAATTTTTTTAAAACGTCATTTTGGATTTAACAATATATATCCAAATAGGGCGTGAAAAATCATTAGTAAAAGTAAGGAAGTACACAACTCGCTAAAGAGATTGAGTGGTTAGAGGCTTGCAAATGTTAGTATGAACTATTGCAAGAAGTTGAGATCCATGGCTTACTTCAAGAACGAAATCATGGTGTTGTTCCTCTTGTATACATCCCTCACAGAGACTGTTAGGTGGTTCAATTTATGGAAGTTCATCAACTCTCTCTAAATGACTCATGTGATAAGGACCCAGAGTTCCTATAAACCAAACGTTGGTGCCACAATTTGTAGCAACAAATATTTATTCATGTTGAAGGACAACTAGGCTTCCATGACTTGTACATATGGTCATATTCATCACAATATTTGGAGGTGACCAATTTAAAACCATCATCAATGTCTTTTAATGCTTATTGATCTAGCCATAATTCCACCATTTTATTGGTGTGAGTGATGTGGTAAATAGACAAAAGATTATGTCATGCTCCTAGAACATTGACTTCCCCAAATGTGGCAATGTTAATGAGAACATTGCCACATCCTGAAATTGGCAGAGTTGAGTAATCAACGATAATCACTTTCTTGTTGTTGTGTGGATGTTGATAATTAGAGAAAAGGTGTTGGTGTTTTGTCACATGTTTCATAGCTTCTAAAGTAGCAATCCATTCTTTTGAAGTAGAGGAGAATTAACACTCAAAGTGCATAATGAAATGTGCATAATAAGATGGATCTATTAGGTGCTCCAAGACCTTTATAAGATCTGAAAAATAAATTAGGGTTTATACTTGAATAAATATGGAAAGTGCATGATGAAATGTGCTCGATAAGGTAGATGCATTAGGTGCACCAACATCAGGTTTATACTTCTAGAACCTTAAAAAATGGTGATATGGGAAAATTGTAGTTTTGTACCATGAGATATGATGCCACTAGCTAAGAGTTTTTAGACTAGCCTAGAGAATAGTAAGGTTTATATTTGCTTTAATACCATGATGAGATTTACAAGGGTCAACAAGAGAATTGTTGGAACTAAATTTCTCCCACTTTTTGAAATTGCCTCGTCACAAGTGCGCTATAGAGAAAGTGCAAAAGCCAAAACTAAGCATTTTGAACTTAAAAATCTTGAAGTGTGCCCAAGAGAAAATGCCAATCACAAGAGAAAGACGCTAAAATATAAGTCCCCTCGATCTTATAACACTATGTATATTAAATTGAGTAGCCTATGGTTACTCTAGAGAATCGAGAGAGTGTAAAAGCCTAACACAAGTGCATTGAAACAAAAAATGCACAAGTGTGGTAAAAAAATACCCATCACAAGAGAAAAGTGCCAAAATATAAGTGCCCTTCTGCTTATAACATAGTGTGTATTAGATCAAGAAGTTCTCTAGATGAGATGATACAAATCAGAGCTTGTGTTGTGCATTTTATACACAACTCAAGTGAGGCATCCTCCTAAGAGGGGTTATGGGCTCACATAATAAGGGCACACACACAAAGAGGGTTCTTGAGCTTGCATATCTAGTTTGACTAAGTTGGCCTTAACCAAACCTAGTAATACAATAAAAGAGTAAAGAATATGGATATAGCCATATCTACAAGTACATAATGATACATAACCAATGGCTAATGTATAGACACATTGATAATTCCAACATTGGGCTTGAAATGGAACTTCCATTATTAGAGAATAATAGATAATAATAATAATAGTATTCTAATTTCAAGGTCACTGCGAAGCCAAACACCACATTGCTATATGAGACCCCCTTGTTTGTGGGACAAAGGACCCCCTTCTACACAATGATTTGATTGATAGTCTTTGGAGGTGTACATACTTTACCCCCCTCTGGATTTGAAACTATGACCTCTTAGGAGGAAATATTGAGGAGTATGAAGCAAATATTTTTGTGAATTTTCCCAATCATCATAGAGTTTTGTATGGTGACATGCCTTTAGGCATCATGTGCCCCAAAAGCTTAAGTTTGGTGTAGCTCTATTTGCTTGTTACAAAGATGAAGTTATTAACATATAAGTGAGCAATTTAACGTGCTTCCCAAAGATAACTTATAAAATAGTTACTTTTTTAAGAAGTATACATGTCGTTATTGTGTTTTATTTCTTAAAAGCATATGTGCTTTTGTCAACTGGGCATTGGTTCACTAGTGTGAGCTTTTGGTTATTTCAAAAGTGTTTACACCATGCTAGGCGTGCCTTCATGTGCTGTGGTGTGCATGGTGAAATCCCAACCGCTTATTTCTATCTTCGACCTTTTTGTTGATAGCAGTTGAAAAGTCTTCTATAGGTGGTTGCTTGATGTTGGACCTGGTGCTAGATGTGACATGCTCCTTGAATGAGGTGGTCATCTTATGTGGCATTGATATCTTTCACATGGCCCTTCTGTTGATAAGGACTGTGGTTTGCATGGTTATGTGGCATTGATACCTTGGAGGAAAAATGTTAGGCTTTAGGTGGATGAGTGCTTGACTTGAGGATGCTTGGGTTGAGGTCACATTGCTTGGTTGTTTGTGGACCTAGGACACATGTTGATGAGGAGCGTTAGAGCATCAGATGCTTGTCTTGGAGAGTAAGGAGCCTTGTGATGAGGAGTGCTTGACACTTGGAGCTTATGGTTGGAGATTGCACCACTCGAGGAGCCTTATCTTGGCATGTGTACACATTAGAGAGGAGTGCGTCACTTGGAGACCTTATCTTGTGGATTAGATCAAGTTGATTGTGGACCTAGTCCACTTTAATATTGTTGGCTTCCCTCACCTATTCTATAAAATGGAGGAGAGAGACTTTAGTTGTGTCATCATACAAAAAGCATGTGAAAGGTGATTAGATTGTTGTATTTGAAAATGAACTTTCTTTGAAACTTTGTACTCGTCTCTATGCATGGGAGGAAGGCACTAGGTTTATGAAGGAAATAGGGGAGACTTAAAAGTGCTAGGGTTGAAGTTCTTGTGTGAGGATGACCT
Source organism: Pinus taeda (assembly GCA_000404065.3). NCBI lineage: Eukaryota > Viridiplantae > Streptophyta > Pinopsida > Pinales > Pinaceae > Pinus > Pinus taeda. The sequence continues at coordinate 5,632 of APFE031481620.1, read as the reverse complement.
AGGGTTTGTGGCAAAGAAACCCTAGAGAAGATTTGGGGCACTTTGTTTGGAGAGTTAGTGTGAGGTGAACTTGGAGAAAGATCAAGGGTGGACCTGTTGGTGTTGATACTAGCTTGTTGTGTAGCCTTTGATGTGGCTAAATAGTTTGGTGGGATGCCTTGCTAGGCATTTGTATTACTAATTACAATTTGCTTTTGATATTGGATACCCTAGCTAGGGTTTGGGTTCCTTAGAGAGTCATAGCTTGTGATAAGCTTGAAGGACTATCTTTTACCAATTTGTAGTAAGATGTTGTATGTACTTGTAACTTTATTATTCTATATATATGAAGTATATTTCATGCTAGCTTCTGGAGTTTACTACGAAACAATTTACATGATGTTTGTGGGATGCTTGATGTGATTTGAGGTACATGGTGTATGATCAACCCCTGGATGTTTGTGATGGATTGCACATTGGAGATGGCTTATTTAGTGGTTGCTTGCATGGAATTCTTCCTTAGAGAAGTAAAGATCTTTAGACAAACAACATTCTACATGTTGGCCACATGGAGGAGGTTGCTTGCTTAGAGATTGCCTTATTTTGGAGGAGTGTTTGGCATCATGGAGAAGGGCCTTCGACCCTAAACAATATGGGGTAGCTTGGATGCTTGCATGGAGTTGAGTTGGGGACACTTGCATTGTGACAACATTCATGTAGGGGGAGTGGACACAATAGAGTACGTGTCTCAAAAGGTTTTTTTGGAGTCATTAGAGGCTAATAGGAGGAGCAGTAAACACTCCTCATGGAGCACCCTTCATTTGGAGCCTTGCTTGTGGATGGAATCACCTTCAAGCTTGACATGTCTACCCTTGGAGGGTAGTGCTCCACATATGTCAAACTACTTGTGGCCTTGTAGGTTGCTTGTAAGGGTTGCAGCCCACATATATATTGTTAGCCCTCAAAGAGTCCTTACCTCTCATATATATAGAGGACAAAGAGAGTCCTTTCACATCATCGTAAATTGTACTCTTCTCTTTGTACTGGTCTTCTTGGAGTAAGGTGTTAGGGTTCATGATGAAATTCTAGGAGAAGTTATGAAATTGAAAGAGACATCTTTGTTGGGAGCTTACTCTCTTTATCTCCTGGATGTTTTTTTGTACTTTATGTCTCTTCTCTTAGAGTTGCTAAGATTTCTTGGAGCTTCTTGAAGCATCCTGAATGCTATGGTTAGGGTTTTATCTGTTGGATATTTGGATATTAGGGTCTTGAGGAGAAATGCTAGGTTGTACGTGTTGAAATGAAGAAGAGGAGACATCTTTCCTTGGAGGACATGCTTGTGTGATGCTAGCTTGTTGGAGCTCCTTGGTGTGAGCTAAAGTTTTATTGTTTTCCTAGCTAGGATTTTGGAAAGGTAAAGGATTGTACTAACCTTTGGATAAGGCTCTGGTATGTAGATGAACTTCATCTCCATGCATATTAATGAAACTTCAACCTGTCCAATACTTGCATAATTTATATTTTAGCCATCTACTTCTTCATGGTTTTATAATTTATAGTACTCATGTCTTGCTGATTTGACAGAATTTAAGGGTATACCTTAAATTATCTAACATTATAATTGAAGACGTGAGGGCAGATTTATCATTGCATTTACAGCTGTTATAAGTGTTTTTCAGATCTGTTATATACATGATGAGTTTGCGCTAGAGGGATGAAACTTATTGGAATACATTGATATCTTATCTCTTGAATTGCCTGTTGTATTGGGGCTGCCAAGTGTTGAAATATTATCTGCTGTTGCTTCTGTTATAATTATGTTTCATAATAGTTCTATGGCTGAAATTCACAATGTTTAGAGGTTAAGGTTTGGGAAACCTGTAGTTAGAAGTTGAAATCTCTGTTTTGCATTACTTGCCATTTGTCCATAAGTTTCTATGGCTGTTTGGTATGCTAATTTATCATGAACAGTTAGCAGGCTTTGTTGAGTGATTTGACAAGTGCATAGAAGCTAAGTGGGCCAATTTGAGGCTGTAACAAACTTGCTTATAAGTTATTTTTAGATTTATTATATGTTGGGGATTGTGCCCTACATGCTGGAAACATAGTTTCTTTTAGGTACAATTGTGCAGTGTTTCTTTTCTTAGGCTGCCTTATGTATTTGGAACATTGCTGTGATTTATATTTCAGATTCAGCCCTATGGTTGAAAGTTCACAAGAAATACATTTGGGGAACCTCAAGGTGTTGGTGAAATTTCTGAATTTGCATTTAGCATGGTATTTCTCAAAATTTCTACATGGTATTAGAGCTGATTTGATTCAGATTACTTTCATGGTGAAGAGGCAGTTGGGTATTTTAGTTGTTTCATATTTGTGAGAGGTGCTTGACCTACCACAAGTTGTAAGGCGTGAAACCTTAGGTGTGCTGGGGTTGAAGTGCTTGAGCCCTAGGAGGATAACCTAGTTGTTTTGTTGTTATTTTTGCTGAGGGTTACTTTAGATTTTGCAGGGATGATTACTCTTGGTCTTTAAAGAGTGGGACAGGTTGGAAGGTACTTGCAATTTTGCACCTTGGAAATGCAGGTTGTAAACGTTATTGGAAGAGGTTGACCTTTGAGAGCATGTTGAGATGACAATTGCCGCACCTACCAGAAATCATTCACCAAACATACTAGGGAGACCAATGCAAAGAGAATCGTTCTTGATTTGGTGAGGGATCATTTGATCACTCACATTGCAGAGAAGAAGACTGGTAACGAGATGTATGATGTTTTGGTTGCATTATACCAAAGTGTGAGTGTCTCTAGGAAGATGTTCTTGAAGAACAAGCTTTCAATCATCTGCATGAATGACATAGATACAATGGTTAGTCACTTCGAAATTATCACATAATTGAAAGATGAATTGGCTGCCATTGAAAAAAAATTGGAGGATGAGGAGTTGGTGTTGATTTCTTTGAATGGTTTTGCCTCATCTTAAACCCTTCACCAAGTGTGTTTGTGTTAGTGAGAAATTGCCAACTTTTGAGAAGCTTTTAGATAACTTTCTGTAGGAAGAATCAAGTGAAAGTAAAGAAGGATTTGAGTAATGTGAAATGTTTTAGGTGTTACTAGAAGGGACATTATGTTAACAAATGTCTAGAGAAAAAGGGGAAGGTCAAGTAGTAGAGGGAAGCAATTGGGAGTACAATGATTGTAGTAGGTGTAGATGAGTTAGTATCCTAACTGAGATCACCTTCTCGATGATCTGAGATCTTGATGAGGCTTTGCCTCTACTTATTAGAGGATCTCGAAAAGAGGGAGTTGATTGTGTTGAAGGTTTTTCTTAAGTTGCTAGATGTTTTGAGGTGCATGGGCAGGATACCCATGTTTACAGTTTGTTGGAGGCCTTGTGTGGTCTATTGTCTGCACTATAATTGTGGTATTTTAGGATGGATGAGAGATTTGTGTAAATTTTTGTCTTTGTGATTGTGATAGTTTTGATCCACTTGCAAGAAGTATTGAATAACTCTTGATGTGCTGTTTGAAGATTTTGGCCCATGAAATTGATATGATGGATGTTGGACTTTAGTAGGTTGTTGATGGTCCATGGTCATGTTCATTTAGATTCCCCGTTGGTCGAGCCACTAGTAGAGGGAAGGTTTGAGATGCTATGATGCTATATTGTTTTATTTATATAGTGGGAATTCTAAATCTGATAGGATCTACATTCCAACATGACAGAAGACTGTGGTGAGGGAAGATGTGAACTTTGATGAGGATGTGTGGCCCTCTAGACCACATGTATCTACTTCAGTGATTCAAGGAAGTAAGGAGGTTGTTGTTGTAAAATTTGATTCAAAAATAAGAGAAGAGTTAGCTTTGGGGGTGGGTAAGGAGAGCCAAAGGAAGGATACATCGTTACCCTCAATTGAGCTTGCAAGAAGCTTAGATGGTTTACTCGAAGATTGTAGGATGCCTAGATCTTCATTGAGGGACAATGTACCTCTTAGGATAAACGTCAACCATATTGCATTAGCTACTTTTCCATTTGTGAGCTTTCTAGTTATGTTGGGGAAGTGTGGTGGAATGCCTTGACAAAGGAGAATGATGTTTTGATGATGGTTCCTTTCGAAGTGTCGGTGATTGATTTTAAGATTGTGATAGATTCAATTTTGTAGATGGTAGGTTTGGATGAGATTTAGAGGGAAAAGATTAGTGTTGGTGAAAACACTTTCCTTCTTTCCTTTTAGAGAGGAAGTGTTAGCTTTTAATTACTCCGTAAGTGTTGACACTATGCCAGGGACGTGTTTCTTCATATGATGTGTGGTGCATGTGAAACTTAAGCTCCTTAGTTGTATCTTAGACCTTTGATTTGTTACCTCTCAAAGTTGCACTTCAAATGTTACAAAGTCCTTTAACAAAGTGCAACCATAAGGGAAGTTAAGAAGGTTGGCCATTGCAGCTTCAACAATTCTTCCACTCACTTAAGGTTGGTTCATCTGTAGGACAAGGGGGGAACCATAGAAATGATTGTTCTATGAGATTTTATTTAGAATGAAATGAATGTTAAAATATACCAAGACCAATTTCTTTTCATTTGGGTTATGGAGTTAAGATCAATGAACAAGAGGGTTTGATTTTGAGGAAGAAGACATACTCAAGCCATCATAAATGTGCTATAATTAGTCTAAAATATATTTTCAGATTATGCAAGAATAAATGAGAGCCCTTCAATAAGACACACCATCGCAACTATGAAATCACAACGAACAATAATGTGCAACCAATAAATAAATAAGGTAGCATTTCTCTGAACACTAGAAATGACAACAACAAGATCCTTTAATAGCTCAAGATTTCTTTAAGGATTAGGGAGGGTTTAACAATCTCAAACTCAATCTTTTCTTTTGGGACAAAATTGCCCTCTTACAAATATTATTCCCTTAAGAAACAAATGGCAATTTTAGCAAAATTCTTAATAATCCATGAAAGAATTAAGAGATGAAGAAACCTCAACTTGAACTCATCCTTCTTCCAATGCTACCAAGATATTCAACTAAGTGCTTGTAGGGGAACTTCATATCTTCCAACCATGCCTTCAACAAATGGAATTGTCCTCTATTTATAGAATTTTAGCCTTCCTAAATTATGGTTTAATCTTTTTAGGTTTTAGAGTGGAGAAAATGATATTTAATCCTTAAGCTTTGTTCTCTCACCTAGAGTGCACCCCCCAGGCCACCTTCTTAGGTGCTTAGGGCCTCTTTAACCCTAGTGCACTTCGTGGAGAGCCTTCAAACCATAAAACACCTACTCAAGTAATAATTATGTTTCATTTGGCATTCATTTAACTTATAGGTCTAACTTTTACTTGGCACTTATATTCCCTTTGAATAGGACCACTTGCCACTTGTCATTTTTATGTCTCTTAAACTATGCATTTGTTCTTTGTTTGAGGGCTAGACCACGTCAACAATGCCGCATGGCATCTCTTCATGCAAATAGCTTTCCTTGAAATATGTAGAACATGACTTAAACAAGGTGTTCTTACTTCAAATATTTAAAAGGTGAAATATGCCTCCAAATATGTGGATTATGCCTCAATAAAGTGTAATCTTACCAAGGAATGTTTTTGACTATTCAAATGTTGCTAGCATGATGTGGCACCTTTCTTA
>APFE031481614.1:64633-99273 GCA_000404065.3 Pinus taeda | reverse complement strand
TAGTGGGCTTCTATGGGGCTCCATAGTAACAATATGGGCACTACATGGGTACATCAATATAATAAGTGGGTTGTACTAATAACAATAAGGGGTTACTCTAGTAGTATAGGGGCCTAACAGCATTGTCTAACGAGGTGCCCATATTCATGGCATTTCCGGCATCTGAAGGGGATATGTTCATAATCAACTAGTTGCTCCCATACTTCATCATGATATTCTATTTCCACATGGTCTGGGAGGGGTTCGGCAAGGTTGACATACACACAGATCCTTGCACAGGAGTTATACTTGCCTCTACGGGTAGCTTCTGCCGCTTTAACAAAACTTCCAATCGAGTTCCCTATTCCTTCAAGAATTTCCGGGTCCCAGAATTCATCAGGTAGCCCAAACAGCCGAACCCAGAGAGGGGCTTCCAGCAGTTTTTCCTTTTCTGGGTTGTATCTTTCCTCCCAAAATTTCATAAATAAGCACGCATTATTCATAAAATACGGCCCTCCTTCAAAGATCCTGTTTCTGTCTTCCAGATTGGTGAAGATTGCTGTGAAAAACCCTTGGGCTCCCAGTTTAAGATCAATGTACCCTCTTGGTTTCCATTTTTGCTCGATCCATCTATAAAGCTCTTTCTCTGGTGGCCAATACCCTATAAATTTACAAATCAGGGCATGATCCTTCATGTAGCTGTTGTATTCCTCCAACTTGTTATTGGGGATAACATATCTGGGCCTCTTCTGAGCACGAGGGAGGCACTTTCCTTTCATTCTCTTCTGCCAAAGATTCCCCATAACAGGAGCATTATTTTCCTGGTGATTCTGCTGTAATCCACTCATGCTAGTCTCTCCTGTCACAACATTCTTAAAGGAGGGGATCTCTCCCCTCCCTACGGCATTTTCCATTCCCTCTCAGCCCCTATTACACAAATAAATCTGGCAAAAGCAGGGAAAATACCACTTACCCGATTAGCTAAGCTCCTGCTGCGTTAACCCTGTCCCGCTTTGTTTGCAGCCCTGATCTCGCCCTCATACAGAGCTGGTCTGCGCCGTCAGCGAGAAAACCGCATACCTCAATTTAACTAACCTTTATTAATTAGTTTTATTATAGTTTATTTAATTAATCTACTTGTAAATATTAAGATTAATATTTAATTTAATTAATTATTACTTTATTATCAACCATCCTAAAAAACCATCAAATTTAAGAAACTATTATATGTATAGATATATATAGTTTTACATTTTATTTATTTATTTATTTGCTTCCAAGCTTCTAGGCCCTTTTTCATTAAAGTGGTTGTAATTTATTTTTGGAAGGATGTCCCACGTCGACCTCCCATCCTCTTCTCTTTATATCTCCCGAAACCCTGCTCCTCCTTATTCCTTATGGGAATCTGACCCACCTCCTTATTCCTCCTCACTCCATCCTTATCCACTCATATTCCCCATATTACTTCATCCCAACACCTCCATCTCCCTGGATGCTGACTCATTCTTCTTCCTCGAGCTCCTTATTTCTCCCGATGATTCAGATTTAAACAGGAACGCAAAAAATTATAGATATAACCATAAATATAGAGATGCAACAGAAATAATACTTCATTTCATTAATGTAAAGCACTGAAATAGGCCTTGTAACAGAAATGTAAATAAACTGGCTCAGGCGATAATAGCTTATCCCTGAGAAGAGATGTGGTAGCTACATGCCTCTGAACTACCTTAAAATGAGGCTCAAGGGCCTTTTTATTATTAAACAATAAGAGAAAACCCTAAACAACCAAAACCCTAACCTGAGGAGATGTAACACCAAACGTTTATGGTTCCCGTTGGGGTTAGTTGGACAACCAACTTCCCAGGGTCGTGACTTGGTCATATTATCTCTTTTTTATGTACATGATACCTCGTTGAAAAGATTTCTTTGAGGACTATCATGAAAAAGACAATTTTATTAAAAAATCATTGGTGGTAGATTGCCAAAAAAACATCGTTTAGGGCCTCAAAACGGATATGGAAGTTTAGGACCTAAAAAATTGCTAAAAATAGTAAATTGTGCTACAATTATGGAAACTAAAAAACTGAAAGAAACAATGGTGGGGGTCCAAGTGGAATTGGCTAGTGGCCACCAATATCCACCTGGATCATTCCTCCCCCCTTAGGAAGCAATGATCCCCACTGCATTGAGTTCCTCCATGAGATGAGGATACTTCTGCTAAACTTGGTCCCTGGTGAGCCACTTGCCCTGGTGAAGGAGTTGGCCTACTTTGGAAAATCAATATAGTTGGATATTTTCTTGGCGAGTGTGCTTGATATGCATGTCCATGATCTGATCAGTTGCATCTTGTTCCATGCAACCTGGATTTAACTCTATTGGTGTGAGTTGTTCTGCAATTTTGGATGTGTCTAGTAATGGTGGAAAGTATGGTTGAAGGCAATCCACATTGAACATTAGGTACAGGCCAAGGAAGGGGGAATGCTAAGCTCAAATGCATTGTCTCCCACAACCTTGGTAATGGTGTAAGGACTATATCATAGTGTTCTGAGTTTCTGATGGGCTCTAGTAAGGCATTCCTTTTACAAATGCAACTAGACTTTGTCGCCCACTTGAAACTTGTGTGGCACCCAATGTTGATCATGTCATTGCTTGTACTTGGCATTTGATTTCTCTAGAATGTTATGGACCTACTGGAAGATATGTTAGATGTGCTCAATGAAGTTTTTTGCCTTATCTGTTTTAGATTGGACATGAGCCAAATCTGCTTGAGTAGCTACAAATGGCATGGGCACATCAATGGGACATAGTGGCTTGAATCCCAAGCCCACCTGAAAAGGGTTGTGGCCAGTCGAGCTATGAAGAGCTCACTTATAGATGTGCTGAACATAGTGGAGGCTCTAATCCCATATGAATGGATGCTTTGATTTGTTCATGCATAGAATGTGTATAATCATCCTATTGACAACCTCTGTCTAGCCATCAGTTTGGGGATGGAAGGCTATGGATTTAGTGATTTTTGGTGTCCACCATCAACCAGAGACTGGACCAAAATGTACTGGAGAACATGTTGTCCCAATCTGAGATGATAGACTATGGGATCCCAAAGTGTACCCACAATCATTCAAAGAAGAGTTTAGCAGTGGATTTTGCTATGATATTCTTCTTGTAGGCCGTCATAATGCCATCTTTGAGAACCTGTCGACGACCACAAAAACACAATCATTTCCATGCTTAGTAGAAGGAAGGCCCAGCATGTAATCCATGGAGATGGATTCCCAAGCTTGACTAGGGGTAGGCACCAGAGTATAGAGGCCTTGCTTCTTGATGGTCGGTTTGGAAATGGCATAGGCAGTGAAAGATCTGATGTACTTCTTGACATCCTATCGAAGATTCGACCAATAGAAATACTTCTGTAACACTGCCACCATTTTCTCAACCCCAAAATACTCAGCAGCCCGACTGTAGTGTGCTTCCCAAATCATCTTGGCATGCTCACTTGAAGGAACACAAAGGTGACCCAGGTGGCATAACATGACATCCTAGAGGTGAAAATCTAGAACATGCTAACCCTCCAAGGGTGTCTGGTATGTGTGGCCAAATTCTGGGTCAATTTTGTAGAGATGTGGCCAATCAAAACTCCTGTGCCCATAAGAGTTGAGCACGGTGGCTAACGCCATGATCATTGGTCGACTGAGGCAATCTGAAACATTTCTGGTGCTGCCCTTCTTATACTTGATATTCAAATGGAACTATTGCAGGTATGTGGATCACATTTGATGGCGATCATTCTACAACTTCCCTTGCATCTGTATGAATTACAGGGGCTGGTGGTCTGTGTGGATGACCATTTCCTTCTCCAAAATGTAATGCTTTCGTTGTCAACAAGCCTGCACAATGGAATACATCTATTTTTCATAAGTGGGATTCTTCCGGATTGTGTCTGAAGGTGTCTCACTATGATATGCCATTGGATGCCTGTGTTTAGTAAGGACTACCCCAATAGCATAGTCATAGGCATATTTCTTGGTCTCAAATGGTTGTTGCAAGTATGGTAATGCGAGAGCTGGTGCCAAGAAGAGGTGATGTTTCAATTCTTTGAGTGCCTTCTGTTGAGATTTAGAGCAAAAGAAATTTTCTTTCACTCCTCCCTTGATGACTTGACTCAAGGGCCAAGTGATATGAGAAAATGCCAACACAAAACTGCGGTAGAAATTGGCAAGACCCAGAAATCTACAGATCTTTGTCAGAGTGGTTGGGGATGGCCAATCCCAAATGACTTGGATCTTGGCCAGATCCACATGCAACCCCCGTTCATCAATAATGTATCCGAGATACTGAACTTGGGTCATGCCAAAAGTTCATTTCTCCAAATTGGCACATAGTTTATGTTGCCTTAGTGTTTGGGAAACCTATGGGATGTGGTGGAGGTGCTCTTCCCAACTTTGGCTGAAGATCAGGATGTCATCCAAGTATACCACTACAAATGAGTTGGTGAATGGCTACACGATGTCATCCATTAGCCTCATGAAGGTTGCAGGAACATTCGTCAACTCGAAAGGAATAACCAACCATTTGAAAAGGCCCTCCTTGGATTTGAAGGCACTCTTCCACACATTAGAGGGTTCAATTGGTACTTGGTGATATCCTAACTTCAAGTCGATCTTGCTGAAATATTTTCCCCCCTTCAGTTGGTCCAGAAGGTCATCAACCCATGGGATCAGGTACCTATTCTGGACAATGATCTTTTTCAGCACCTAATAGTCAATACAGAGTCTCCAAGTCCCATCCTTATTTTGTACCAACACGATCGGGCTCCCACAGGATGATGAAATAGGTCGTATGGGACCCTTATGCAACATCTCCTGAATCTACCTCTTGATTTTGTCATTCTCCAAAATGGAGTGCCAATAGATTGGTCCATTGGGCAACGAAACACCCGGGGTCAAATCGATGGAGTGCTTAACCTGGCAGTGCAGAGGAACCCTTGTAGGGGAGGTGAAGATGTCCTCATACTCCTCCATGACCTTGCCCATTTGTAGTTGTTGTGTGGAGGGGCCCTGTCTAGAGGTTGTGGCCATTGTCTTCTTCCTTCTCTAAGGGCGTAACATCAAGAAAACAAATTTCCCAGTTTTGGAAATGAGCTTACTCCTTTGTTTTGTAGTAACCAAAGAGATGGCAGTAGGTGGTGCTACCTTTGGTATCCCGTACAAGTTATTTCCCAAAGTAACAATAACAACACTAGGCCTTGATTCATACACAACATGTCGCCTCCACAAGTATGGTTGGCCTAATAATACATCACAAACATAAAGGGGAGAAACGTCACATAATACCTCATTTGTGAAGGGCTTGATGTTGCATGGACGGTGACACTGCTAGCTCAAGCAAAGATCCCATCCCTAGTGAAGCCACCTGATGGTGTATGGTTGGGGATGTGTGGGGAACCCTTTACCCACATTTAGGAGTGGAAGAGCCACTCCTCCTCCTCTGGATCTTTGGGTTCCTCCTTTTGGATCTTTGTGGTGGAAACGGTGGCAATGGGCTCCACATCGATAATCTGCTTACCTTTGTCATCCCCCTTGTTAGGTTTTTACTCGGAGTTAGAACATGCATCTAATTTCGAAGCCTTTAGCTCAGCCACCAGTGACTGCTTGGCCCGACACTCACTTGTATTGTGAGTAGAGCTCTTATGGAACTCACACCACTTTCCCGTGTCCTTCTTCAACTTCACGATGTTGTTCCTTGCTTGCGGAGTTGGTGGGTTGTCCTAGGCCACCTTGCCTTGGCTTTGTCCTTTGGTCTACGATTTGGGGGAACCTTTCCCTTGCTTTGGATTCATAGATCCAAAGTATCACTTCTTCTATTTAAACTTCTTCTCGATCTTGACAATGTATCGGTACGCTATGTCGAGCAAGGAGATGTACCGAAACTCCATCTCGTCCTAGATGTACTTGTGTAGGTAGCCACGATATTTCAATACCAAATGCTGCTCAGTATCCTTGATACCCAACTTTGTGCGAAGGGTATGAAAAATATTGGTAAACTCCGGCACATCTTGGTCCCTTCCCTGCCACACCATGGTCCACTTTATGTATTTATCCTCATAGCTTCCAATAGAGTAGTATTTCTCCTTAATGGTAGCACATAATGGATTCGAAGTGGGTGTGGATGAAAATAGTGAGGTCATACTTTCATCCTTCTGCTCGCAATATGTTTACCACAAGTCCTTGACATGGGAGGCAGCTTTGAGAAGAGTGAAAGTAATCTTTTCCTGTCCAGAAAAATCATGAGAAAAAAATACCCTTCTAGTAGATTTAACCATTTATCTACAATGTCTACATCTATATGAACCTCAAATGTGGGAATGTTAAAATTAACGTGTACCTTAAAGGGTGTGTCGCTTCTAGAGTAGCTGCTAGAAGTAGATGTGTCACCCTTGGGTAGTCGCTGAAGGATCTGGGCAAAATTGTCCATCATGGGGTTCCTTTGTCACTCAAGGGCCTCTTCGAGCAAGATTTTGATAGGATCTCCTTCACCTTCATATTTCTTTTCATCCACCATGGGAGGTCGTCGGGATTTGCAAGGCTAGTCTTGCAAAGGTTTGACTAGTTCAAGCCCTAACTCTTTATATCCCAACCTTGTTGGGGACATGCAAAGCAAAACAAAGAAAGAGTAGGCCGCTCTAATACCACTGATCTGGATTTAAAAAGGAATGCAAAAAATTATAGATATAACCATAAATACAGAGATGCAACAAAAATAATACTTCATTTTATTAATGTAAAATACTAAAATATGCCTAGTAACAGAAATGGAAATAAACTAGCTCAGGCAATGGTAGCTTATCCCTGAGACAAGATGTGGTGTCTACATGCCTCTGCACTGCTTTACAATGAGGCTCAGGGGCCTTTTTATTATTGAACAACAAGAGCAAACCCTAAAAAACCAAAATCATAACGCAAGGAGATGTAATACCAAGAATTTATGGGCCTCGTTGAGGTTAATGGACAACCAATTTCTTGGGGTCGTGACTTGATCATATTATCTCCATTTGACACACATGATACCCCATTAGAAAGATCTCTATGAGGACTATGACAGAAAATATGATTTTATTAAAATATCACTAGCGGTAGATTGCCAAAAAAATGTCATTTGGGGCCTCAAAACGGCTCCAGAAGTTTAGAACCTGAATGTTGGCTTGTTGGGGCTTGACCTAGGTTCAGAAGTGATTTAGCCAAACAAATCTCGAAACTATTGGCCCTTTCGGCAATAGCCTGCGGTGCGTGGACTAAGGTCTCACCCGAGGTAGTATGGGAGGGTGCTGGAACCAGGTTTCCGCACCCTAGGGATCTCTTGATGAAATCTAGGAAGTTTGCAAATTGAACTAGCGTGCTTGCACTGCTCCGCGCAGCCGCAACTCGTGCAACTTCTTCCATGCAGGTCTGTAAAGAGCACTAAGAGGTGCCGTTTAGATCCTTTATCCTTACTGTGTTATTATGATAGATCTTAAATTAATTGTGAGGGCCCAATATTCTCATTAATCATTCAGCATTCATACCAAGTGTGCGCAATCATAAAACTGTAAAGAGATGCATAAATATAACAGAAGCATAGACACACAATATTTCATAATCAACTTATCTTTTATTAATTCTTTGTCCAAGTACAATCCCAACTCTGCCCTGGGAACTCAGCTACAGGGATCCGTGCACTCAGTTGCAGACTCTATTAGGCCTTTGTGCACTCAGCTGCAGAGCCTCTACCTATCACTACGACCCAGTACCTTTTGATCTACTTCTAACCTCTAACCATGCCTTCACATCTATTTGTTACTTGTCAAAAACTAAGACTTTTTTTACACTTAGATCCTCGCTCTATTTATACAATCCCATGGTCCATGAGTAGGCCGACACACTTTTCATTAAATGACATTTTCTTAGGGTGGACAACCCTAGACTCTTATGCCTTGTGCCCACATTTCGCGGGGTATTTACATTACACTTGACCAAAATTTGGGCTTCAAGCCCCAAAAACATGCTATGGGGGGATTTGCTGCCCAACAGGCCCCCAACACAATCATTGTGACTTGTCTCAAGTCACTTTGTTAGTGCGGCAATTTTTGCGCGAAGTTCTTCCAACTATGTTTGGGCTGCATGAAGGTCAGCAGTGCACTGCTCTGCTATCCGTTGGATCTTCTTTGCTCACTCGGCTGAATGCTCACTGTCAGGGTCAAATCCCTATCTTAGGTCATGCATCGCTTTCATATGTGCAAGTTTTCCTTCGATGTTGGTCGTAATGAGGAAGGCCTCATCGATCCAAGGTTGGACATGTGCTTTAAGTACTACCTCCTTTTGACACACTGTGTCCACTTGTTCCTTCAATGCCTTCACTTGTTGTAGCCTTGCAAGCCACTAAGTTAGGAATGTTGCCTGTGCCATCTCGTGCACACTATGATATTGTATTTGAAGCTCTCGTGCCTTTGTTTCCAACCGCTGTATGGTGGGATCCTCCTGTAAAGTTGTGAGGACCCTGAAGGATTCTTCCATCAAAGTGGTACAGCTCTACACTACCTGTTCAATTTCTCCCAACCCTTTTCGGATATCGCCGGAGCACTATTCTCAAACTTTTGGGGCCATGGAGGGTTACGTCTTTAATCATAGTTCAACAATTTGCAGGTTGAGGTGCAACTAGATCCTTGTAGATGCCTCCTTTGCCTCGTGGAACTCACTGGCCAATTTGTGGATCCGCATTCCTATTGGTAGATCTGTTGCAGTTTCCAGTTTTGGGATGCGACGACATGATTCTTCTACGATCTACTCCAAGTGCTGGTTCTGCGCCACTGCTTCATCGCATTGTAGGCTAAGCTGTTCGATGTTGATTCGTTGTTCACTTAGCATTTGCACTGTGTGTCCCTCCCTAGTAGGAGTTCTGCTATCACTCCGTCCTGTAGCCAGCAACAAAACCATTTATTGGCTTGTTGGGGCTTGACCTAGGTTCATAAGTGATTTAACCAAACAATTCCATAAACTACCGGCGCTTTCGGCAACAGCCCACAGTGCGCAGACTGAGGTCTCACTTGAGGTAGTATGGGAGGGTGTTGGAACCAGGTTTCCACACCCTAGGGAAGTCTTGATGAAATCTAGGAAGTTCGTGAACCGAACCGACGCACTTGCGCTACTTTGCGTAGCTGCAGCTCATGCAACCTCTTCCGCACAACTCTATAAAGAGCGCTAAGAGGTGTTGTATAGATCCTTTATCCTTACTGTGCTATTATTATAGATCTTAACTTAATTGTGAGGGCCCAATATTCTCATTAATCATTCAACATTCATACCAAGTGCGTGTAATCATAAAACTGTAAAGAGATGCATAAATATAATAGAAGCATAGACACACAATATTTCAGAATCAACTTACTCTTTTATTAATTCTTTATCAAAGTACAATCCCAACTCCGCCCTATGCACTCAGCTGCAGGGATCCACGCACTCGGCCGTGGACTCTACTAGGCCTTTGTGCACTCAGCTGCAGAGCCTCTACCTATCACTACAACCCCTAGTACCTTCTGATCTACTTATAACCTCTAACCATGCCTTCGCATCTATCTATTACTTTTCAGAAACTAAGACTTCCTTTACACTTAGAGCCTCGCTCTATGTATACAATCCCATGGTCCATGGACCATGGGTAGGCTGACACACTTTTCGTTAAATTACATTATCTTAGGGCGAACAACCTTAGACTCTTGCACTCTAGGCCCGCATTTCACGGGGTCTTTACATTACACTTGACCAAAATTCGGGCTTCAAGCCCCAAAATCATGTTATGGGGGGATCCATTGCCCAACACCGAAAAACTGCTAAAAATAGTAAATTGTGCTACAATTAAGGAAAATGAAAAACTGAAAGAAACAATGGTGAGGGTCCAAGTGGAATTGGCGGGTGTCCACCAATATCCACCTGGATCACCCGAGGCTCCGAACCAACCCACTCACATTCCCTTATGACTGCCCTCTCCCTTATACCTCTTCTTTATACATTCACATGCTCCTTAGGGAAACCCAAAAAGGGCACTTGTTTATTTTTTAATATTTTATTAATACAAGTTTTTTAATTATTAATTATTAAGTTTTTAATATTTAATATTTAAATTACTAATTAATTTAATGATTTAGTTTTTAATATAATTTTAGTTTAGTTTTATTTTAACTAGTAAATATTAATAATTTATTTAATAATTGTTTAATTCAAATTATTTTGTTAATAAAATAATTTAAAATTAGAACCTTATATTTAATTTTAATCGGTAAATATTAATTAAAAAAATACTAGATATTTGTCCAAGCATGTATTTACTAGCACATTAATAGTTTTGACATCTTAACTTTGGAGAGTTCTTCCTTGAGTTTTATTTGGCAAAATGAGGCCCAAGAAGGCTCATTAGAAAACTAAAACTATGGAGAATATTTTGGGAGTGTTTACATGACTAGGTTTGGTCACTAGCTATGCCTAAAAATTAGCAGAAAATGGAGATTCGAATTTGCACAAAAAAACCAATTCCTAAATTTGTTTTAAAAAAATTGATTGGTTGAAACTTTTGGCTATAGCTAATTCATTCGAGTCAGTCCTCTTGGGCCAAAGATATTATTATAGAGATCATTAAGAAGCACTCTTTTCATTTATTTTATTAATTTAGTTCGATTTTAATTTAAGAGTTTTTTTTCTTAATTTTGGTATTTTGATTTTAAACAAATTCATTCATGTTATTCTAGTTTTTTATTGTTTTTTACAAGAAATATGTTTGAGAGAGGGTAAGGAATTTTGGAGCAACACTAATGCACCAACAAAGGAAAAAAAGGAGAGTTTGCAACTCCAACTTTGATGGATTTGAACCACTCCCAACAACTCTCCATTTTTAGAGTTTTTATAAATTATTAAATATCATATTTGAAGAATGAGAAAGTGGTCCTTGTCCTCTACAACCTAGGATCTCTAAGCACTTTTTAAAAGGGATTCTTAGTTGTAGGATGAGAGGAAGACCTATAACTAGGTCATTGGGAGTTTCTTTTCGAAATCTAGACTATGTATTGGAGGTTCAGCCTACACTTTTGCAACTCTTTCCCTGTAGTGGCCGATCTTATAATTTGGGAAAGATTGTTGGAGATCGAATCATGGAACAAAGCAAAGGGATCATGTTTTATTAATTGTATTTACAAGTAATTTTATTTTTTAATGCAATACCATTCATGTAATTACAGATTTATGCCAATTGCTCCATATTTTTGCACTAAGGTTGGATATGTTAGTAATTGTTTGTTATATGAGCTATATTTTCTAATAAAATCATAGATTTGTTATTTATTTCCTTGTTTCTCAATTTTATAACTATTTACTCAGAAATCAACCATCTAAAATTGATTTAATTGCTATTAGAATTTAGTGAACTATTTCCTAGTTTTGATAGAAAATTATTTATTGTTTTAAGATCTCAAAACAAAGCATGTTTTGAAATAACACTATCAGATATTAGAACTATTTCATTAGCCTAGTAGTCATCATAAAGGAGACATGTTAAATCTCCATCCATTTAGTTACATTTCTCTCGGTTGGGTTTAGATTTACAACTTCCTAATCGAGATAGACTTAGGATTTGTTTTCTTTTGATTACTTCTTAGAGTATATTTTCAATTAGATTTTATTACTTTACTTTAGGAGTCCCCTCATACATGGGCAAACATATTAGGTGTGGCTTGGATGAGCCCTCAATTTAGCTTGAGGATTGCTTTCTTGCAAGCTAGAAGTAAGAGAGTAGATCTAATATCTCTCTTTTTGTTAGTAAGTAATAGAAATATCAAAAATCAGTGAGGAGAGAGAGGGGGTAATTGGTCCCAATGGAAATAGTCAGAAGCATCAAATCAAATGGATGAGGGCTTAGTTGGAGCTCTGATTGAGTGGTATCCCTTACATGTTGGTGAGATCATTTTTGACCATCAACACATACATACATACATACATATATTTATATTTATATACTCCCATGTAATAAAGAAATCCACATCCATCTCATAGACGAGGATAAGACATTCTTAAGGGCCCAAAGTTCTATGACAACAAGGCTTGAAGTCATTATAACAATACACCCAATATGAGATCAACATGTCACTTGCAGGAATTGAACTTGGATGAGGAAGATAACAATCATTCCTCACTATTGTTAATGAAATCTTACATCATCGTCAACATCATAGGTGCACCATGCTGGGGCCATGCCACATAGAATCAAATTTCCTCATTCCATAATCTTCATGGTTCTAGTGATAAACTAGAATCAAGTCACTGTTAAGAACTAAATGAGGACAAGCATGATGAGAAATCTCGCAAGCTATTCCAAGTCCATGACAATTCCCATCAAGACACTCATCTTTGGTATGGTTTTATTGTTTTTGTGATGAACACCCTCCAAATTTTTTCCTACACTTGAATTTTAGAGACTCCTTGTGATCTTATTATCTGTCGTTTCAAGTTGTCCATGGTCACTTCATGATTGATTGATGTTTTTCTAAAGACTATAAGAGTTGAAACCACTTGTTTACACATGATTATCCTTTGATGCATTCATAAGCGCGTGTATTTCTGGCAAGTCTAATATCTAGTGTCTATACTAGAAGATAGACATTGCGAAGTATTGGAAAATAGTGCTTGCACAATATTTGGAAATAGTAACTGCGCAGTCCTTAGTGGAAACTATAGTGCAACTCCCGAACATTGTGCAGTCCTTGAGGACAGTAACTACGAATATGTTAGTGATAGTGAATGTGTAGTCCTTATTCATAGTTAGTACGCAATTCCAGTTGAAAATGAGAGTGTAGTTTCTCAAGTCAGTTCTATCACACCTTTGGTAGCTACCTCACTCTTCTTTTCTCTCCTTATATAAAGAGTCTAACTCAAAGTGCTTCCACAATCGTATTTCTCTTTTGAACTTTGTGCACTTTGGAGCATAAGAAGTATTCTCTCACTCTTAGTTGCAACTGTACTATCATTCAGGTGAGTTTTCTCAACTATCGCTTTTACGGGCTTTTGTTTTCATAATTGTTGTTTTCACTTTCATGACTATAATTTTTGCTTACTTTCACTGTTATAAGTGTCACTTTTGTTTTATTTTTCTTTTGCATGTGTCACTTTCACTCTCCTTAGCTTTTTTAAGTGTCATTTTCACTTATTCTTACTCTCACAAGTGTCAATTTTACCTACTTTCATTCTTACATGCTTAACTTGTGTTTTCTTTGTGTTGCATATGTTACTTTCACTTGTTTTCGCACATCTTAAGAGCACCTCCTAGAGGCAGTTCTAGTGTTGCCTTTTACATTGGATGATCCTATCTACCATAAGACATGTGCTAAACACTTTCCCATGGCATATAACACTTTCTAGTTACATTCAACACTTGTGTTTCAATTTGTATTCTAAGTGTTGCAAACCTATGATTCAACTATTGCACTAAAAAATACATTTCACTTTGCTGTCGTTTCAAGGTATGCATGTTGATTTTGAGTATTCTTATTTCTCTTGGCTTGTGTTTGATGGTGTACATATGTGAGATAACTATTTAAAATATTTTTTTCATGTTTTGTTATCTCTTGTTCCATTGATCCCACACTTAGCCAATTTTGGAGATCCCCTTGTATTCACATCTCGCACAGTTAAAATCCCAGCCAAAGGGTGAGCACATTGTAGATTCTTAGCTAGCAGTTGAGATGCCCTTACCTCCTACAAATGCACACTATGCCATCCTAAGGAAAACCTCCTTCGCAAGAACATTGCACAATACTGAAGCATAGTCTCTCAAGGTTCCTGCTTACACTTGCTCATTGTGCCCTATATTGACTCGTACTTTCCTCCATTGCACATGGCACATTTCTAGTGGATAGTGGAGCTTCTTCTTCCATCAATGTGCATTACGCAATCATATTCAATAGTCACTCAACCCTTGTCTCCAGATATTTCCTACTACATAGAATCTTTGTCAATCCTCTCCTACACTATGCATTGCGTAGTTATAGTGGGCAGTGAGTTGTCTAGAGACCATTATAATAAAAAACTGCACAATTCCTTGACTCTTTTTCTCTTGGGAAACTTCAATTCTAGGCTCCTAGAAACTACCTCCTATACTTCACACACATTCTAGTCTTTTCCTATTTCCCTAGTATAGTGCATAATATCTCACTCCTTACCTCTTACAACTGCACACTATGCCCAAGGAAGCTCACCTTCTCAGTCCTCGTACAGATCCATCACAACCAGTGCTTTCCATGATTAGGAAAAGGTAAAATAGATGATTTCCAAATTGATGTTGTCTTCTCATGAGTGAATTTCATTTGCAGGCATTATCATCCTATCATGGAAAAATGATGATCAAGAAGGTCAACAAGAGAGGTTACAAGAAGGACACCTATGGAGACAAGTCACAAAGATATTGTCATGAAAGAATAAAGGAACCTTAGACCATGATAGATAGATAAAGACAGGGATGACATGAAAGGCTCTAATACCATAACCATATCATTTGGAGGATGAATATGCAGCACCTTGAAAATCAATCATGAAGAGTTGAATACAACAACAGAGAGAAGAGATTGGCCTCTATCCACTATGAAGTCTTATGTTATCATCACTAAGTCATGACTTCTCGAAGTGTCAACACAAAATTCATATGTGGTCATTGTATTTTTTCCACATTATTTTTTGAATGTAATTATGTACTTTCCAAAAAATAATAAAATGTAAAATGTGCAGAAGCCCAAGGGTACCACATGGAATGTGAAAAGTCACTAGAAACTTTTGAAAGTCATGTAGAAGCTCAAAAGTTACATATGAACTCAAAGAGTCACATGGGAGCTCAAGAGTCATGAGGGTAGATCAAGAGCAAAAAAGGAGGTGGAGAATCACCTCATTTGTTATATATACACCCTCATAGCTCAAGAAAAATGACTTTTCACCTTGGCTTCTCTAGCTTGGCATAGGAGAGAATATATTTCTTTGGAGGAGCAAGTGGTGACTGAATGTTCCACTATTGGAGCTAGTGTTTCATCGTAGTAATCGTGTATCTTGGGACTTTCACTTAATATATGAAGCTCTTGGATCCATTTCACTTTCATGCATATGTCATGAATGATTGTGAGACTATTATTTCATTTTTTCTGGTGTATGTTTATGTTATCACATACTAATGAAAATGAGCTACCTTTTAGCTTTGGTTTGCATCTTTTTGAATGTGTGTTGTTACTTGATTTTATGATTGTTGTTATCTTGTGAACTACTTTGCAGGTCAATCAACAATTTTTTCCATGCTCTTGTGTATTGTTTTTAGGATAGTACTATTAATTTTCTTCTAGAGGCTCACTCTCTCTTTTCCCTTCTGTGAAACATCTTATCTACATTGCAATTGCATGTCTCACAATGAAAATTTAATTACTTGCTTAAGATATTATTTGCACAATATCTTATGTTTGTAATTGCAACCAAGGAAAATCCTTATGAATAATGGTGGATGAGCTATTATCCGGATGGGTATCCTATTCCAAATGATGTGAGGCCTAGTTGGGACTTCATACCGGCAACACCCCCTTCGTTGGCAGATTTCCAACACCATCAACAAGTAGCACTAGAAGGAGGGCCAGATGACAAGCTGGGGCCATTAAGTCTATTTTGATTCTCTTATCTTGAATGTATTCTTACCAAAACATAATTCTAGGATGTTTTTCGAACATGTCAAATCTTCCAATCCTCGCAGAAATCATTCATAACTCGTCACATCCCAATTTTGATGGAAAGGGTCAAACAACTGTGTTTGGGCATATGCTTTTATTTATTCAGTTTTTCCTTCCTAATGGAATACATTGTAATGATGCTCAAGATAAATTATTTACCCTTACACTTGAAGTTTATGTTAGGAATTGGTGTGATACATTACCAAATGTTTCTATTCATTCATTTGATCAACTTGGTAATGAAGCTTTTTGACAGTATGATGATAAATATGTATATAAAAGGATCAATCAACTTAGAATGAAACTCGGTGAATTAGTAGAGGATTTTCTTGATCTGTTTCTTCAAATTTGCTATGAGTTTCCTCAAGAGTATATGGATTTGGATTTGGATTTCTTCAATAAGAAGTTTCAATGTTTGGTTCCAGTCTCGAAACAATTTATATCAGATTCTCCTAATGATTTTTCTATTCCAACTTTTCTCGATCATGAGGCATCTCTATCCTTGGAGGAAGAATTTATTACTCCATTTATTCCTTTCCCTCCTCCTTTCTCATGACCAAACAAAGGTACCCCCCCCCTCGCGTCGAGGTTGGAATTGTGAAATCATGAAAACCAAATTGTTGATCCGTTTATCCCACCATCATCTTCTTCTCATGAGCCAATTTTAATTCAAAGAAACATTCATGGTTCTCGTGATCCTTCAAGATAAAACTAACATGAATAATCTTAATCTTGAATATGATATAATTGAAATTATTATTTCTTCAAGGGATATCTTTCATCCTATATCCTCTACATCTCATGGCTCTTTGTACCTTGATTTGATTGATCAATCCTCTCCACCAACACGTTCTTCAGATACTCTTGATTTTCAATTTTATGGTCCAAATGGTGATTAGGTACAAGGTGGTCACATTCCACAGGTAGAGGAGAAAAAGGGTGAAGATAGTTTCAATATTTCTTCCCTCTTTCAAATTCCTTCATGTCAAAATGATGATCAAACTTCTTGAAATATTAGTAACCATTCAAATGATCTGCAAATCCTTACTCAAGTTGAAACCTTAGAAAACCACACACTGACATTCATGTTTCTATTGATATAAGAAGTGATGGGTGCCCAAGCATAGTGGATGATCTTTTATTTTCTTCAGAAGACTTAGATTTTCAAGCCTTTGATATATAATCTAATCTAAGTGGTTTATCATCTCTAGTTGTGGGATGGGATGATATTTTAGTTGAGGATTCTCTTAGAATTCCTCCATCTTCAGATACTAAACTAAGAGAATCATATGGCCAAGATCTTGAAGCTTTAATATACCCTATTAAAGAAGAGTAATTCCAATTTCAAAATCACATTGGTATTCTATTCTTTGACCATTATGTTGACGAAGATTATGTTGATACAATTAATACTTAGCTTTCTTGTGATATGCTCTTGCATTCACCTCCCTCCCATGACCTAAGAAGTGTTCTGGATGGCAGTGGATGTTCAAATAATTTCACAGAGCATAAAATGAATATTGATCCATGGATTTTACAAGTTGATACAAGTACTCGTGTTTTTAGTTATGAATCAAACTCAAATTCTTTTCCTCTAGATTTGTTTCATCTTTCCTCACCCTCCCTCCCATGACCCAAGAAGTGTGTGGATGGCAGCTGATGTTCACATAATTTCACAGAGCATAAAATGGATATTAATCCATGGATTTTACAAGTTGATAAAAGTACTCATGCTTTTAGTTATGAATCAAACTTGGATTCTTCTCCTCTAGAATCGTTTCATCTTTCCTCACCTTTAGCACACCATTCATTGTACCCGTACGTGTTTGATGAGTCTATTATACCAACATCTTCTATAAACCCTTTAGATCCTTATTCTACTTGTCTGGATGGAAACCGAGTACAAGATGGTGTAGTTTCATAATTAGATGATGAAGAGATTAAATCCATCGATCATGATTTGTTTAATTGTAAATATTTCTTAGGTTAACAGGAAGATGTTACAACTTTAAATGTTCAAAGGACTTTTTTGATTGATGCATCTAAATTATCTATCCATCGAGAGTTTGATATACTTCATATTAAATATTTTCAAACCAATGGCATTAATAATGTTTTTATTGGTGTACCTAAAAATAGTGTATGTACCTATCCATTGACCTTTATAAGCCCCCCAAATTCGATGATCCACCACCTGAAATTTTAGGGACTTGTTAGGGATTCGAGGCACTTTAGTTACTATTGATGGTTATGTTAGGTTCTCACAATCTTGATGAGATCCCTGAAATATATTAGATATAAATATTAAAGGATTCTTGGTATTTTTAAGTTAATCTTCCTAATCCCCAAGATAAAGATTTTGATCCTATAAAAGATTCTCATTTGGTTAATTCTCCTTCATGCAAACCCCTTGTGTCCAACCTAGGGCTTGAGTGGATATCTTTCATAGATACCTAGAGCTTCAAAACTTGTCACCCCAATTGTCAAGACACAAATCACCAACTTAAATATTTCTCCATGTCGAATCTTTCTATGAATGATCAACTTCTCATATTTCTAGTGTATGTCATGAAATTAATCATTTTTCTAGAACAATTGATCCTCGTGAGTCTAAGTCAATGCTTGAATAGTTTGGCGAACCTAATCCCTAAAGGTAATATCAATGTTGGATCTGATTTGACTCATGTCTTTTTATCTTTGGTTAGCTTGGTTTTATTGTTATTTGTATCTTAATTGGTTTTCGTATTTTTCTATACCACCAATCAATGTTAATTCTTTCGAATTTCATATTTTTGGTCTAGTTTATAATTAGATATAAAGTAATGATCTCCTACATTGGAAAAGAGGAACCAATAATTTTTTAGCATTATCATGCGAGGAAGAATATTCACTAATTTGAAGCGCTTGTAAAATCTTTGAAATTAATACATCCTTATATTTGAATAATGGAACACCTTATGCATTAGTTGTCAGATTTAATCAATACACCAACCTTAACAACTGTAATCTCCTTAATTATATTCCTATCAACTTATTTGTTGACAATTGTTAGTTTATATTTGATTCATCTCTTTATTGTTCAAATACTTGTCAAGAAGTTGGGCCAGTTCATCATTTTTTGATGGTTATGTTAGGTCTTCACAGTCTTAATGAAGTGTCTAAACAAGATCAAATTATGTTTTCTTTGCCTAATCTTCCTCATCAGATGGAACTAATAATTAAATATTTATATTTACAAAAGTTTCAATTTAACTATTTTTATGATCCAATCACCTATTGGTTGGAGCAATCAAACCTGATGAGTTCAATTGTTAATAACAAGTTCCAACACTATCTTGAACTTAACATGTATGGATGTATGTTTGAGAGGTGTTTTCAGGGTATTCATGTTCACCATCTCTACTATTATGGAAAGCTTGCAGATTGGATAGAGAGAGCTTCTAAAGAACACATTTATTTTTACAACCTCGACCTTGTTTCTTATGTACATGTGATTTGCGTAAGCATCTTTATATTTGTACATTGTTTGATATGGTTTTTAATTGTTCAATTTTTCAATTTATTGGTTGGGGAAAACTTGAATGGTTACATTGGAAAATCCACTTTACTTATCCTTAACCTTCTAGCTGATCAGATTAGGAGTAAGCCTAGATGTATTTTAGCTTCTCCTTTGCATTGCATTAACCTTGAATTTTATTCCTCATCTAGTCTTCACATTTTATTTGTTTTCCTGTTTTCTGTCTTGCATGCTACTTTTCATTTTAGTCTTACATTTTTTCTCTTTTCCTAATTTTGTTTTTCTTGTTATGTCATGTCTTTCTTTCACACTTTTTCTAATAAGATTATGCACAGAAACTGCTCTTGTCTAGCTCAAAAGATAATGTGGTGAAGCTTTTAAAGGGATTTTTGACATACATCAACACTCTGTTTGTAGAATTCTTGCAGAAACTCCGATAGATCTAGAATTATAGTTAAATTAAACACAAGTAATTTGTTGATATTCAAGAGAGGAGAGAAAGAATTTTCTCCATAATATCAATGTACTAAATTAATGAAAAAAATAATACATGATCAACTAAAAAAATAATTCCGAAGGGAGGTGGTTATATAGAAATTGTCGAATCTAGAAAACTAGGAAAAAACTAGTAAAAAACTAGAAACGGCTAAGAAAAGCTAAAGGGGGGCCTAAAATAGCAACAATGACTCAAGACAACCTATGCCAACTATCAACCATGAGGAAAGCATGAGGACGGGCACATTTTCCAAGGAAGGCAACTTTAAAACATGCTAAAATGGTCCGGGGGACCAAATCCCTTGATTTATGGGGGAATGTTCACGTGGGGCACCAATCCTCAAATAACTCAAGTGGATGAGGTGTGGTTAGGTGTGAACATGAACTTAGATGTCTAAATGGTTTAGGAAAGTAGTTTGACCAATATTTCCATAATATTAAGCCTTTAAAGGCAAAAAACAAGGGAAAGTTGGTCCACCGAGCTAGTTTACCAAAAACCAAGTGTGAACATGATTTTTAGTACATGTGGCTAAGTCAAGGATACTCAGGCTAAAAAATAAATGTAGATGTTAGGATTATATTCCAACACCCCCTCCATCCTAACTCACTTATCTAAACTAAGTCTCGGCCAAGATGCCATGTTAGGTACTCAAGTACAATAAATAAAAGATCCTCATAAAATGAAGAAAAATGGAAAACCTCATGGGAACCCCCAACCCCAACACCCGCCCCCCCAACCCCCAACCCCCACCAAACACCCCAAAAAAGAGGAAAAAGGGGCTAAGTGGCTAGAAGGGCATACTCAACTGTCTTCACCACTCAAGAATAGCTCTCAATTTTGACAATTTCTTTTCAGTGAAAGACTTGGTGAAGATGTTTGCAACATGCTATTTAGTGGGGCAGTACTGCAGTGATATGACCCAGTCACGGATCAGCTCGCAGACGTAATGCACGTGAATATCGATGTGCTTGGTCCTCTACCTCTGAACTATATTAATCGATATCTGAATGGACCCCTGATTGTCACAGAATATGATAGTCGGAAGTGGATTATGAATACAAAACTCGGAGAGAAACCCCTACAAGCAAACAACCTGTGTAGCTACATCCACTGCACCTCTATACTCTGCGTCGACTATAGATAAAGAAATTGTGGATTTCTTCTTGCTAGACTAGAAAAAAGGCCCTAAACCAAAGCTGAAAACATAACCAGAGGTGAACTTGTGGTCTGTACCATCACTATCCCAATCAGTGAAAGTGGGTAATCTGCAACATAAAAGATACCAAAGCTGGAAGTACTTTTCACATATCTCAGGATTCTCTTTGTAGCTTTCCAGTGAAGCTCATGGGGCTCCTGCATATATTTGTAAGAAACTCCTACTACAAAAGATATATCATGTCAGGTGTGAGTAAGATACAACAAACTCCCAACCAACTGTCGATACAGTGTACTGTCCACCAAAGGTGTAGTACTCGCATCCTCAAATCTGATCCCTGAAATAATGGGAGATGATGCTGGCTTGCATTCTATCATCTAAAAGTGGATAAGTAGATCTGATTCATACTTATGCTATGTCATCTTGATCCTTGAAGTAGAATAAGAAACTTCAAGACCAAGAAATTAGTGCAATAGTTCCAAATCTGTCATGGAAAATTGATTGTGCAATGCTGATTTTGTTGAATCAATCGTTGAATTAAGGTTCCCTATCATCAGTAAATCATCTACATAAAGTACTATAAAAAAATGGAATCATCATGTTGTAGCAAATAAACATTCAGATCAGATTTGCAACGAATGAATCCAATAGAAAGCAAGAAAGAATCAATCTTTGCATACTAGGCTCTGGGAGCCTGTTTTAGGCCATACAAAGATTTCTTTAATCTACAAACGAGGGAAGAGTTATGAATGTATCCCTATGGCTACTCCATATATATCTCCTCCTTGATATCTCCATGAAGAAATTCACTCTTCACATCCATGTGATGAACTTCCCATCTGCGAGAAGCAGTAATAGCTAAAACTAGTCGAATGGAGTCCATTTTTGCAACATGTGCAAATGTCTCTGTGTAGACTGTCTTGTACCTGTGAATATCCTTTTACAACAATTCAATCTTTTTAATTGCTGATCTCACCTTCTGTAGAAATATTTGTTCAATAGATCCATCAGAATCGAACAAGATTTCTTCCTTTCAGAAGTGGAACTAAGTCCCATGTGTTGTTTTCCATGAGAGCAGAGTACTCTTCATCCATGGAAGCCTCCCATAGCAGGTTTCCAACAGTGTTACTATGGATATGAACCAAGTTTCATATAGCAATGTATGGGAAGCAATGGTTCGGTGGCAGCCAGGGCTTGAGGAGCCCCAAAAGACTATGATTTATTCCTTCTCGCATCCGCAGGATCACCGACTAGTTCACCCGCATCTTGCAAGGTTTTCTCTGCCCAAGTTGGTAGCTGATTTGGAGCAGCCATGATCTGCTCCTCGTCCTCTAAATCAGAACCAAGAGTATTCTTTGATGGCTGCTCTAAAGTTCTTGAAGAAGTTTCATGCTCCTCCTCATCAGTGGTAACAAGCGGTTCCTCAGGTAGGGTCTGCTGAAAAATCATGCAATGATTCTTCTTCAAACTTCACACTTCGAGCTACAAGGAAATTTTCAGTGTGAGAGTCCAGCAATCTATATCCTTTGACACTGTCAGGATATCCAACATAGATACATTCAACACTTTGAGGTTTCAAATCCTTTCTCTTATCTGTCAGAATGTGAGCCCATGCTCGTGAACCAAAAAAGCGAAAGTGCGACACTTTTGGTTTCTTACTGGTTAGACATTCAAATGGAGTGGTGCCTTTGAGTGCTTTGTGAGGAATGTGGTTCTAAATGTATGCTTCACAATTAATAGCTTCAGCCCATATCTAGGAGCTAATGATTTGGACTATAGCATACAATTGGCCATCTCTTTTAACGATCGGTTTTTCCTCTCCACGACACCATTCTGTTGTGGTGTATATGACATTGTGTGTTGTAGCTGTATACCTGCATCAATAAAAAGTTGCTACACATATTTTTTGACATACTCCCCCCCATTATCAATACGGAGTATCTTAATCTTACACCCAAACTCATTCTCAGCAAGTGCTTTAAATTCTATAAGGCATTCAAATACTTCTGATTTTAATTTCAGAAAAAATACCCAAGTAAAGCGAGAGAAATCATCTATGAAGGTGAGTACATATCGAGCCTTACTGATTGAAGGCTACGGTAATGGGCCCATGATGTCACTGTGAATCAGCCCAAGAGGTGAAGAAGCTCTTTGTGCCTTCCCTTTTTCAAACTTTTGCTCCGGATGCTTGCTAAGAATGCATCCTTAACATTCACTACTTGTGAATTTAATAGTGGGCAATCCTTCTACCATGTTTTCCTTGCTGAGTTGATGCAATTAATTATAGTTTATATGGCCAAATATTTCATGCCATAACCTAATGATATCATTATATTTTGATAGAAATATAGTGCTAATATATTTAGGAACAAAGTGGGAGAAGAAATACAAACAAGAACCATGATCTGCAATTCCATGTGCAAGTTGTGAGCCCATGGAAATGTTGGTAATCACTACAGAGTCCGGAGTGAACTCCACCTTCCTTCCAAAGGTGGAATGAGTAATATGATATATAGAGAGAAGATTTGTGGATAGAGAGGGAACATGAAGCACATTTGTGAAGCATCCCCCTTCAAAGTCTACAATTCCTTCTCTGCACACCTTTGCGGGTGTGGTATCTCCCAAGTAAATTGGGGATCTAGTGCTTTCCTCGATGGATGAAAATTCATCTTTTGATGCAGCCATATGGTTTGATGAACCTAAATCAAGGATCCAAACTGATGGAGTGGATGTGACAGCCATTAAAGCATGACCATCTCGTGCTCTCCCTCTCCCATCTCCTATTCTATTATCATCCTTCTTCTTTGCATTCTCGGGAATAGTGAGATTGTGCTGCTGCAATTGCTTAGCCATCTCATCGATTGTTTTCCTCATGCAAATTTCTTTGGAATGAAAACCTTTGGAACAGTAGCTACAAAGAGTTCGTTCCTTCTTCTTCTTACCCTTAGGCAAAGAATATCTCTTTAAAGATTGTACGGGTCTCTCCTTCTTCGATTCATTAAATTTACCCTTCCCTTTTTTCTTGTCTCTTCCATTGCTCTTTGGAGCATCAATAGCCGCAACTGCTTGGTTGTTTGAACGCTTGATGGAACCCATTTGGACTAACTTAGCTTTCTCTTGAGTCAATTCTACAATGAAGTCATTCAATGGAGGCATTTTCCATTTTTCCTAAGTCAATTTAGATGCTTTAAAAGACAATACAAATACAGAACATTTAGGGCCTAATTTCGAGAGAATCGAAAGGATGAGTTGATATTCCTCTTTCTTGACTCCACATGCATCAAGTTCAACAAGGAGGGATTTAAACTTGGTGAAGTATTCTTGTAGGTTTCTGAAATGAGTTGTACTGAGGGATATGATTTCATTGTCCAGTTGATGCACTCTCATTTCATCGTCCTTGCTAAATAGTCCTTCCAATGTGGTCCAGACCGCATCGGGAGTAGTGTCTCCACTGACATGAAAGAGGAATTATTTGTAAATTTATAGGCATATCATCCTAATTTCTTCATCTAATTTATTTAAATACTTGATCTTCTCCACTGCAGAAGTCGGTTCAGTGTCTGTTCCCATTGTTACCCTGTAAAGCCCTTTGCTTCGGAGGAGCAAAGTGATCTCTGTCTTCCATCTGAAGTAATTAAAAGGATTTAGAACGAGTTTTGTGGGATGAGAGAGATGATCCATTTATGCTTTATGCACCTCCTGATGATATATACCTTCAAATAAATCTCTGCACAATCCACTAGATTTGAACTATCTCCGATACCATGTAGAATTCCTATAGAAACTCCGATAGATCTAGAATTCTAGTTAAATTAAACACAAGTAATTTTCTAATATTCAAGAGAGGAGAGAAAGAATGTTATCCATAAAATCAATGTATTAAATTAATTAACAAAATAATACATCAACAACCAAAAAACTAATCCCAAAGGGAGGTGGTTATATAGAAATTGCCGAATCTAGAAAACTAGGAAAAAACTAGGAAATGCTAAGAAAAGCTAAAGGGAGGCCTAAAATAGCAACAATGACTCAATACAACCTATACCAACTATCAGCCATGATGAAAGCATGAAGAGGGGTGCATTTCCCAAGGAAGGAAACTTTAAAACATGCTAAAATGGTCCGGGGGACCAAATCCCTTGATTTAAGGGGGAATCTTCACGTGGGGCACCAATCCTCAAATAACTCAAGTGGATGAGGTGTGATTAGGTGTGAACATGAACTTAGATGTCTAAATCGTTTAGGAAAGTGGTTGGACCAATAATTCCATAATATTAAGCCTTTAAAGGCAAAAAAACAAGGGAAAGTTGGTCCACTAAGCTAGTTTACCAAAAACCAAGTGTGAACATGATTTTTAGTGCATGTGGCTAAGTCAAGGATACTTAGGCTAAAAAATAAATGTATATGTCAGGACTATATTCCAACATAGTTAAATTTTGGTCCCTCTTGTTTTATTGGGTTTGATACCTTTAAGGCCAATGATGTTTGAATGGAAAATATGATTCATTCTAATGGAAATATATAAGTAGAACCATGCTGCCCATATCTATTTTAAGATCTTCATTCCATGACTTGGTATTGAATGTTGTTTTGCTAGACAATCCAATGGATTAGAGAAGGGAAAGGAGAAAAATAAGAGTGAGCACATTAAATTTAGAGGTATATAATAATAATTGAAGGAATAGCCTCTCTTTCTTCCAATAAGTCAAGATCCTTCTTCCATCTTGGCGATATAAAGGACGATAAAATTCCAATGATCATAATGAAAATAAAATAAAGGGTGAAAGAAGAGAAATTCTTCCTAAGCAAAGAGGTGAGGCAAGCAAATTTGTTGGGGTACTGAACAATATTGATGGCAATGAAGAAATTCTTGTGTTCCTGTTGTGACTTTTCTAATGTATTGAACAATCCCGCTAGAAGTGGAGCAACACCAGAGATGGAGCTAAAACTTTGATCATATTAAACTCACAAATATACACTATCCTTCTCCTAGATCGAAAAAATTGAGATATGGTAAGCCTTGTAAATGTGTTTAGCTAAGAAAGGGGATAGGAGAGACTATACTTATAATCAGGATAAGTGGAGAAGCTTAGGTGGGCCACACGATGAATCAATAATTTATGAAAGACTAGACTCTATGCATAAAGATAGAACTAAGCAGAGAAGCTAGAGTTCTTCCAATGCATCACCAAGTGTTTTTGTTGTGACAAAAACCCTCCAAATTTTTACCTACACTTGAGTTTTTGAGCCTCCTTGTGATCTTATGATTTGTCATTTAAACTTATTCACAGTCACATCATGATCGGTTGATGCTTTTCTAAAGACTCTAAGTGTTGAAACCACTTGTTTACACATGCTTAGCCCTTGGTGAATTCATAAGTGCACCTATTTCTAGCAAGTCTAACAATCAATATCTAGCCTTGAAGACATGCATTGTGCAATCTTGGAAAATAATGCTTGCGCAGTGTTTGGAAGTAGTAATTGCGCAATCCTTATTGGAAGACATTGCACAACTCCTGTAAATTGCGCATTCTTTGAGGATACTAACTGTGCAGTTGTTAGCGATAGTAACTACACAGTCCTTACGCATAGTCAATGCACAATTCTAGTTGATAGTGAGAGTGCAATTTTTCAAGTCATTGTTGTCATGCCTCCTTAGTGGAAGCTACCCCACTCTTGTATTCTCTCCTTGTATAAACTTGAGTCTAACTAAAATATATTTCCACAATCATCTTTTGATTTTGAGCTCTGTGCACTTTGGACCATAAGGATCATTCTCTTACTCTCAATTGCAACTCTAGTATCATTCAGGTGAGTTTTCTCAACTGTCACTTTTGCACACTTTTGTTTTTGTAAGTGTCACTTTCACTTTCTTGATTGTCATTTTGCTTGCCTTCACTTTCACAGGTGTCAATTTTGTTTTTTTTTTTTCTTTTGTACATGTCACTTTCAATTTCTTTTGATTTTGAAAGTGTCATTTTCACTTATTCTTACTCTTAGAATTGTCACTTTTCCATGCTTTCTTTCTTACATGTGTTGCTTTCACTTGTTTTTTCACATCTTAAGAGCAACTCCTAGAGGAAATTCTGGTGCTTTCTTCTACATTAGCTGATCTTATTTCTCATAAGTACATGTGATAGGCACTTTCCCATGGCATAGTGCACTTTCTAGTTACAGTCGACACTTGTGTTTCAATTTATATTCTGTGTCGCAAACCTACGTTTCAACTGTCACACTCAGAAATAAGTGTTGCTTTGCTGTTGTTTCAAGGTATGCATGTTTATTTTGAGTACTATGATTTCTCTTGACTTGTGTTTTATGGTGTACATATGTGAGATGATTGTTTCAAAACTTGTTTGCATGTCTTTTTCTCTCTTATTCCATTGGTACCACACTTAGCGAATTTTGGAGATCCCCTTGTCCTCACATCCCACATACCTGAAATTCCATCCAAAGGGAGAGCCCATTGTGCATTCTTAGCTAGTAGTAAATACATATTTACCTACTACAAATTCTCACTACTCCATCTTGAGGACACCCTCCTTCACAAGCACATTGCGCAATCCCGAAGCACAATCTCCTAAGACCCCTGCTTACACTTTTTCACTACACCCGAGACTGAATCTTGCTTGCCTCCATTTTTCATGGTGTAGTTCTAGTGGATAGTGGAGCATCCTTTAGATTACTACTAAGGAAAATATGTAGTCCTTTGAGCCTCCTCTTCCATCACTGTAAATTGTTTAGTCACAGTTAATAGTCACTCAACCCTTGTCTCTTGAAATTTCCCACTGCGTAGAAGCTTTGTCAATCCTCTCCTGCATTGTTTAATGCACAATTATAGTGTGAAGTGACTCACCTAGAGACCCTTGCAATAGAAAACTATGCAATTCCTTGACTCTTTTTCTCTTAGCCAACTTCAATTCCTAGGCTCCTAGTCGCTGCCTCTTATACTTCACACACATATTAGTCTCTTACTCTTCCCTAGTGCAGTGCACATTTATTGTGTACAATCTCTAACTCCCTACCTCTTAAAATTGTGCACTAAACCCAAGGAATCCTCACCCTCTCAGCCCTTGCACATATCCATCACAATGAACACTTTCCATGAGCATGAGGAGGTAGAATAAATGACTTATGGAATGATGGTGTCTTGTCATGAGTGAATTTCATTTGTAGGTATTATCATCCTATCATGGAAAAATGATGATCAAGGAGGTCAAGAAGACAAATTACAAGAAGGAAACCTATGGAGATAAGTCACAGAGATACTATCATGCAAGAATAGAGGAACCTTGGACCATGAAATATGGGTGGAGATAGAGATGACATGAAATGCTCTATTACTATAACTAGACCCTTTGGAGGATGAAGAAGAAGCACCTTGAAGATCAATCATGAAGATTTTAAGACAACAACAAAGAGAAGAGCTTGGCCTTTATGCACCATGAAGTCTTATGTTATCATTTTAAGTCATGAATTCTCAAAGTGTCATCACAAAAGTCATGTATGGTCAATGCATTTTTTCCACATTATTTGTGGAAGTAATTATGTAATTTCCAAAAAATGAGAAAATGTAAAATATGTGGAAGCCTAAGGGTCCCACATGGGATGTAAAAAGTCACTAGAAAGTTCTAAATTCATGTAGAAGCTCAAAAGTTACATAGGAATTTGAAAAGTCACATCGGAGCTCAAGAGTCATGAGGGTAGGTCAAGAGTCACAAAGGATGTGGATATTCACCTCATTTGTTATATATACACCCTCATAACTCAAGAAAAATGAATTTTCACCTTGGCTTATCTAGCTTGGAATATGATAGAATATATTTATTTGGATGAGCAAGTGGTGACTTAATGTTCCACTATTGGGGCTAGTGTTGCATCATTATAATCATGTATCTTTGGACTTTCACTTAACATATGAAGCTCTTGGAGTTGACACAATTTCATGCATATGTCATAAATGATTATGAGCCTATTATTTCATTGTTTTCCATGTATGTTTATGTTATCACATACTAATGAAAATGGACTATTTCATTGGCTTTGGTATGCATCTTGTGAATGTGCATTATTACTTGCTTCTATGATCTTTGTTATATTGTGAACTATTCTACAGGTTAATAAAAAATTATTTCCATGCTCTTGTGTATCTCTTTTAG
The DNA here is from genome assembly GCA_000404065.3 of Pinus taeda. Lineage (NCBI taxonomy): Eukaryota > Viridiplantae > Streptophyta > Pinopsida > Pinales > Pinaceae > Pinus > Pinus taeda. The sequence goes on along the minus strand of APFE031481614.1, from coordinate 70,194 downwards.
GATAGTGCTATTACTTTTATTCTAGAGGCTCACTCTCTCTTTTCCCTTCTATGAAAGTACCTTATATACATTGCAATCATATGTCTCACAATGTACACTTACTTGCATGTTTCAAAGATTATTTTTATAATATCGTATGTTGGTAATTGTAGCCAAGGAAATACTTGCAAATAGTGGTGGTCAGACCTATTATCTGGATGGGGATCCTACTCCAAATGGTGTGAGGTCTATTTTGGACTTCATACCAGGGATAACCCCTTTTTGGCATATTTCCAGCACTATCAACAAGTTTGAAGTTGGGAAATTTAATGGCATTTACAAAAACAGAAATTTGAGACTCAAACTAGTCAAGAATCAACATTCCATTAGATGACTTAGCAAATTGTCCATGTCCTGAATCAATATTTTTGTTGTCACTCACTAATTATTTTATTTAGAGAAGAAATAATGATTAAAAAAGCACATATTCCTAAGGGTTATCCACCATATACATAAATTCTAGGATGGAATTATCTAAAGGTAGTTTAGTATCCATGAAATCATGGGAAATAAGAGAGTTGACCACCTAGGTGGGAACATTGTAATAATATTTTTTCATGTAAGGAAGGAGTTTATGATGAATTTTAAATCAATGATAATTGGTGCACTTGATCATTTGCTAGCACCATGTGGCAACAAAACAAACATGACCATAAAGGATTTTTCTCAAAATAAGTTGAATGTTTAGGGTGTGATGCAACATTATTCACCTAGGGAGGGGTACATCCACCTGAATACAAGAATAAAAATTCTAGTAGAATGGTCCAAAATATAATAAGTATAATGGTTATCAAATGCAATCTAATCAATAATGTCAATGCTTCTATTATGAGGAAAATACATCACTCAAAATCTTGTAAACACCACATCATTCATAGCATATACAAAATCACATCAATAAATATATTGATATCTAATGGAATATTCAACCATATCCTATTGACTAGGATGATATTTCCACCTAACATGATAGGAATTTAAGGAAGGATCTTTGAAAATTCACTAGACCTTTTGTTAAAAGCTAGTATCTAAGTGGAAATTGACACAACCTTGGGAGAACCAATATCCTTCCCAGCTAAGAGGGATAAAATTTTTGTAGAGGCTCCTTCATCCAATGTATGCCAACATTTCATATATTAATAAACCTCAACTCTTATTTGGAATGGTTTCAAATAAGGAAGGTGAAGTTCAAAATTACTATTTCAATCAAAGTGAACACTCCTAAATCTTGGAGGAAGCATGCTTGAGGAAAGTGGGATGCCCCATTGTTTAGAAGGTTCCAAAATTCTAGTGAAGAAAACATGGTGTATAGACACATCACTATGTAAAATAAGAGTGGGATTGGCTAAATATTGCATTGGCTTGACCACTTCATCAACCAATGGTTGAATAGCTTACTAATAAATCAAAGGTTCTTTATGAGTATAATATTTAGATAGAGGTAACATTCTTGCATGGACGGGTAAGGTGACATCCCTTTGCAAAATTTACAAGGGAACTTAGGATTCATTCTTGCTCATACAAATTTCTTAGCAATAAAAATGGCACCATCATAACTTGCATTAGTTGGTGGCTTGTTGTAACAATCCTTTTCTCCATCCCTCATGTAAATATTGTTGAATTTTCTACAAGATGTAAATGCAACAAAAACAGTAAAGATCATAGAAACACAACCATGAACAATAGAGACAACAAATTTTACCCTATGAAACCTAATATTGGGAGAAATCCAAATAAATTTCCTTATGATAAGTCATCTTCAACAAAGTTTACAAATCAACAATTTTTCAAGAAAACTATGCCAATATCCATGTAAACATACCAGTCAAACATGGTCAATACTTCAACAATTCAACGCTGGTCAAACCAACTAAATATCATAATTTCAATGTTATTTAATGACTTGGTAAAAATAGGACCATGTTCAATTTGGCTTTAAAGTTAAATTCAGACCTGTAGTTAAAACCTTGCAGTCAACCCGTGGCCTTCTTGCGATCAAACTGTGACCTTCTTATGGTCAAATCTGAGATAAACTAGATCGGTCAATCCAAGTCAAACTGTATCAAAACATATGTCAAATCAACTCGATCAAGATGGTCAAACTTGTATTCCTTCTCCACATATGCTACTATTCAATTGGGATAAGAATGATGGAGAATAATTTCTCTTAATTGGTGTTGAAATGAGGTATCATAATGTTTATTTATACAAGTCAAATGGTAGTGTGACAACCTAAGAGACACACATCTTCATAGGCTGGTCAACTTGAATTTTTTTTGGGTTGACCTATCCCTTTAATATAAAAGATTTGTTTAATTAATCTAGGTCCACTTGGAGACCGTTCTGCAAGGCGGGAATACCTCTTGATGCTACACAAAAATCAACACTCCCTCTTAGTGAGGGAATTATTCTCTTTAGCTGCAAGCAAATTTCCCCTTAGTTGAAATTTCTCCTTCTACAAGAAACGTTCATGACATGTAGTGTCCCCTCACATGCACGTCTATAGCTATAAATGACTCCATCCTGGAGCATGAAATGTGAGTAACCTGAGCATTTACCCCTAGCTAAATCAACATGGCCCACCCAAATCAACGTGGATTATTATGTAAATGTATCCAAATATCTTGGTAAAATAAACATGATGTAGCCAAATTAGCATACTTTCTTAGGAGAACGTCGACATCTAGGCCATTCACCCTTAGAAAAATCAACATGGCTTATTCAAATCAACATGACTACTCATGTGAATGTATCCATCTCCCTTGGCCAAGTCAACACGACCCAACCAAATCAACATGGATACTTAGAAGATGGGTTCTTAGGCCCTGCAAAGACATCAACACTCCCTCTCCATAAGGGAGACATTCTACATCACACCAATCTTATATCTTAAGTATAAAAACTTCACTCTAGATAGAGGTTTGGTGAGAATTTATGTAATCTAATCACCTGTGGATATGTACTAGAGCTCATTGCTCCCCTCTACACCATGTCTTGGATGAAGTGATATTTGATCTCTGCCTGATAAAAAATACATGCAAGTAGCTTTTGAATCCACATTTTTTCTTGGCTTGCGGAAGTGGCTACTATATACTCTACCTCTATTGTACTGAGTGTGACATAAGTATGCTTCTTGCTAAACTAGGATATCATAGTTGATCCTAGGCTGAAGTAGCACCACGAGGTCCTCTTTCTATCCTTGTACACTCCCAACCCAATCTGAATTAGTATATCCCTGCAACCTCACTTAACCACTTGAAACATATCTTAAACCATATCCTACTGTACCATGTAGGTACCTCAACACATGATTTGCTACAACTTAATGTATCTTCCTTGACTTGACCATATAATAGCTTAGGGTTTTCATTACAAAGTAAATGTCCAACCAGGTGTGAACCAAGTACATAAAGGATCCAATCAATTTCCTGTACATCACGGGATCCACCAAATCTGAATCTGAAGCAGAATCACTCAACTTGTTTATATTGATCACCATAGGTGTAGCCATGGAATTAAAATCCATCATACTAATCTCCTAAAATTTTAAACAATGTACTTCCCTTGTCCAAGGAACATCTCATTAAGCCTTTGCTACACCTCTAATCCCAAGAAATAGTGGATCATGCTAAGATCCTTCAATGAATCCATCACCACAAATCCTTTCTTGTCACCTTGAATGAATGCTCCCTCTGACATTAAAGTATATCCTCTTGTGGAAATCTTGGATGCTCCCTTTTTCATGGAAGAAAATCCTCCTCTCACTATAGGTCCATCTATCACTAAAGCATACCCTATTGTTTGGCATGGTCCCCTCATAGAGGGAATACTACTCCTAAAGAGCTCTCATCTCTTAGGATCTCGTCTAATAATATAAACCCATGAAATAATCTTGTAAGGGTGCTCCTTCAGTTCTTCCTAACTATTTGCTCCCTTTTAACTAGAAGCTCTTTCAGCCATATAACATTGTCTTGGACATTAGTTATGATGCATGCATATAGATACAATAGTTAGGATTTTGTAGTTGGTGGTGAAGGAAGAGAGGGTTGTCATGGCATGAGACATTGTAGATATTTGCAGGAGGAATATATTTGATGAAGTGGGATGAGCGGGAAGGAAATATTTCTAGTAGATGGTTAAGAGGCATAGAACAACTTGAAAAAGGATGTCAGAAAATATCCCAATAGTTAGCAAGTAGGGAGGATAGCTGGAGGAGTGGAGAAGTCAACCAAAAGAGATTGAAAAGCTACTAGGAATCAATATAGGTATGTGTTCGAGACAAACTGAGGGTTAAACAATCATATCATGAATGCCAAAGATGAGAGGATTTCTATAAATGTGTCCTTTTATTACAGTAGTTATAAGTGCTAGTGTCTATGTTGTGGCTAAGTGTAAATGGAATCATCTATGGTGGATTCTATGTGTTTTTTTTTTTGTAATTGGGGTCCTATTGTACTATGAGAAAGTAATGAACGTTGGTGAGCTCATTTATACATGGTCCATATTGTAGTGCCTCATGCCTTTGTTTGTTTATAATTAAGTAATAGAAAGAAAGACGGGCTACCTATTTTATACTGTTACACTGAAATTTGTCACCATGACTATCTGTAGTTAATATGGCTCCATCAATAGTCATATTATCCTCCTTGTCAAGCCTCATACCTCTGCTCTTCATGTCAAACTTCAAAAAGGGAGAAATTCACTTAAAAAACATGTTTATCTCTGGGTACGCAGGTTCTCTCTACCTTGCCTGCGTGTACGCATCCCAAACACACTGTGCCTGCGTACTTATACACTCTGTAAGCCAAAGGATGGGTGCATACCCCTGTAAAGGTCAAAAAGCGCGAGTTTCATCTTTAAAAAGTTACTTGTGATCACTTCTAGAGCCTTCTAGAAGAGTGTTTTATGTGTATTGAGCGCCTCCAGATGGTTCATGCATCCCTATGATAGAGGAACTTATCCCATCAAGAGAGGAGCTACCCCATCCAAAAGAGGGAGTATCCCATTGATGTTGGAACTGAATAACTTCCTCTAGAACACTATAAATACAGGCATTGGGCCAATGGAGGGGAGGTTGAAAGCTGAACATTCCAAAGGGTAAATGTTGTTGGAATTAGGACTTCCATTGTTAACTTGTGAGGAGAGATTACCATCCTTTCTTGTTGCCATATTGGGAGTGGGTGAACTTGTCAAAGTAGAGGAAATCTCTTGTTGGACCCTGGGAGGAGCTTGCACAACACCAAGGCTCAGGTTGTAATGGTTCCTTTTTTGTTTTCCTTAATACAAATAAGTCCATTCTTCTCAATGATTTGTTGTTAATGAATTATTTCATGTACTCCTTGGTCTATGTGATGAATATGCTTTGTTTTATGATGAATATTCAGGTGTTATGTAATCGTTTGCTTTGTTAGTGTATGCAGGCCTTAAAGTGAAGGAGGAGCTCATCTGGATCAGCAAGGCTGGACTGCTACAACAAGCGTTGGACCTAAGGTAAGATCGGAAAACACTTGATCTCTCATAGA
>APFE031481614.1:0-49210 GCA_000404065.3 Pinus taeda | reverse complement strand
CATAGAATAATGTATGTTTAGAGAAGGATTGCTCTTGTTTGGTTTGTTTGTCACTAGAGAGTCTTAGACTCCTAGGGAGGTTAGGTTTGTCCGCAAAAATAACTCTTTCCACATGACATATACTAATGAATGTATGTGTACATTTATGTTGTTATGATCTATCTATTTACTGCTTGTTTGATGATATTGTACCAAACTAAATATATTTGAATGTCCCGAATGGCCAAGAAAATTGATATCCTGGTAATAACCTAATATGTTAAAGTATTCCAGTGGTGAACAATGTCTTGTTTTGCTAATTTCGACAAGAGTGATAACATGAATAAGGTATGTCATCCATAGTCTTAGTGTTGACTGTGACCTATACACTAACTAGTGAGCATAAGATCCAGTGAAGTGTTACTCGATATGCAGTCTTAGAATAACTGCTAGGTGTTTGTTTGGTAGATGTCTAAGTTATGCACTACAAGCCGAGGTTCTAGTGTTTCAGGGTTCCAAAAATCCCATATGATTGTGGAAAACTAATTCCAACAGTCCCCCATGAGCATCTCAAGTGAGAATTTATCCACTCTATGGGTGATGCCAAAAGGGCGAATGATGAGTAGGTTTGTTGGTCAATTATGGAGCAAATCCCAGGTCTAGTACAATCCCGCATGCCAAAAAATGGTTTTGTTGTTGAGACAAGGGTCATTGTATAATGGGATTATTTTGTGGTAGAAATGTGGAAGCCATGGAACCCCACCAAGGTATATATTACTCATTGGTTTAAACAGAAGGAGAATGTGTTTGTAGCAAAAGAGATCAGGGATAAAAGACAACACACAAAGAAATGGTTATAGAAGTACATATTTACTTAACTTTACAAACCCTTATTTGGAGAATTTCCAAATAGTTTGACGAAGTGGGTTGAATGGCCAAAGGATAATAATCCAACCTATCATCATGATGGACCAAGGTAGTAGACTCTAGAGGAGATACATAAACTACAAGTGGTAAGTAAAAACGTTTCTCATGTCATAGATTTTTGGCTTGAAAGTGTTTTGGAAGCTTATGTTGTAGAATTTGGAATAGAAGCAACAATATATTATAATGTAGCACAAAGAAATTTCTTGAAGGTACTGCAAGGAAAATTTATAAGTTCACTACCATTATCCATTAAGGTGCTACTATGTGATCACGAAGTAAAGGAATGCATAAGTGAAGGCGAGGAGGAAATATGGAGATAGATATTTTTGAGGGTGGCACCTTGAGAAGTGGATGAAGGTTTCGATGAGGAGATGTAGGAGGAGGCCAGTCATCATTGATGCTTGTCGAGAGGAGAAGCCAAGGAGAGGGGTGAGAAGAGGCCACCAGAGGGTAAGGAGCAGCATAAGTGATTAGAGCTATGAAGGAACACAGTTCGGTACCCTTCACACTGAAGCCAAGGGAGAGGAGTCGATGATTCCATGTAGCACAGAGTCCTTAGATCCTTGAAAACTAAATCAGTCCATGCTTGATGTTGAACCCATGACCCCGCACGAACAAATCTAGAGGTAAGTACTCAACATACTATTAAAAATAGTGTAGAGAGTAATTACAATCAAGGAGGTTGAGGTACTAGTAGTTCTGGAATTGACAAAGTAGTAGGAGGAGCATCGTAAGGTATTCAAGTTCAATTTAGTGTGTAGACAAGTGCACAATATTTTAGTATTTCAACGGGAGTGTTGAAGAGTACTTCACTAGGAAGTACTGCATAGAGTTCAATTATGGGTGTAGATTTAAGAATACCTATGTTCCATGGTGTTGGGAATGAAGACCCAAATCAAAATTTGTTTATTTGTGAAGTTATCTGGACAAGTAAAAATGTCCAAGACAAGGAGACAAAGATTTCACAGTTGGAAGAAACCTTCAGAGACCATGCATTGACATGGTATATGAAATTTAAGAGTGTGACCAAAACTAGGAAAAATAGAACTTTGAATGAGATTAAGAAGGATTTTATTAGAGAGTTTTAGAAGCCAAAGTCTAAATCTCAGTGCATTATTGAGCTAAAGGAGATCAAGCTAGGCTCAAGTGAATCTATGTGGGATTTTGACCAATGTTTCAAGATACTGAAGGATAGGTTGACGTTCGAAATTCCAGATGCACATCATGAGGAGTGGTTCATCACTGGGCTATTACCCCACATTAGGATACCATTGATACAACAATGAATTGGTTCATAGTCAAATGCATTGGAGTTCACACTAAAGCTAGAAGCTTTGCCAACAACAAGTGGAGAGAGAAATGGTATGCCTTAAGTACAATGATAGTTGGTTGCACTAACTCTACAACTATGAGATTTGACCAAAGGGAAAGAGAAGCAAGAGGAACTATGGTGCACCATATGTCAGATAGAGGGTCACCATAGAAATGAGTGTAAGTTATTGACAAACTACATGGCGACTAACATAGTTAATCCAATTGCACAAGGAAGAGGATTGTGGTGTGAAGTTTGCCAAGTGTGGGGTCACACTCGACAGAATTGTCCAATGATGCAAAAGTATGAAGCCACTACCCACACTCTATTTTGTAATTTCTAGAAATAGGTGGGGCATGATATCCATTATTGTCATGCATTGGAGTTGGTGTGTGAGTGCACCTTTGATTCATTTTGGGTGTAGATACCTGAAGGAACTGAACTAATTCTAGTTGGTTTCAATCAAACAGGATACAACTAGCCTAGATAGTACAATTATTTGGGTCGAGGACAAGGAATGGACGCTAGATGTTTAGGACGACCATCATGAGGAAGAGGAGGCTTTGAACGAGGTTTGGGAATGATATTTTTTTACAAGTTTGGCCAACAAGGACATCTCACATAGGACTGTCCTAATACTTTCTATAAATACACATACTGTAGATCACTGGACCATTCGATTGAGTTGAATTGGCCACAACTGATTGATAAATGAAAAGAAAATAAAGGGACAAATGTGTAGATGATAAAAATTGAGCCCCGTAGAGACAAACAACGTGTTGGCATAGTAACTCAAGGAGGTGTCAGAAATGAACTAGATGTTATGAAGTTTGGAACTCTATAAATGCGATGGGTGAGGAGGGCACCTAGACCTCCTCCAAAGTTCGATTTTGTTTGGTAAAAAGAAATGTACATAGAGGTGCAGAGGGAAATTATTGCTGCAGAATGGGACAAACCAAAGGTAGTCCATGAAGCTGCTATGCCAACTATCTATGATGATGTTGCATGTAGGGATCCTATGATAGAGGTAGATCTAGTTTAGAACATGTTCCAAAGCTAGCTTGAGTTAGTGAAGGATGCACAGGAATTGGAGAAATTTAGGAAGATAGTTGAGTAATGTGCCAAGAAGTTCAAAGTAACTACTACAACGACATCTCCGCATGTGTAAATTAGGTAGCCTGATTAAAGAGGAAAAGTAAGGAATTCATAGGTTGGAGAATACGAAATGGAAAATATCATATTGGACTTGGGGTCTGATGTAAATATTTTTCCAAAGAGTACATGGGAAAGGATGGGAAAACCAAAGTTGACTTGGTGTCCCATAAGGTTGATATTAGTGAATCAACACCATATCTTTCCCATCGGTAGACTACATGAGTGCCAATAGATATTGATGAAGTTACGAGTAGTGTTGACTTTGAAGTCATAGATATTTTTGATGACATCAATCCATAGCCAAATTTGTTGGGGATTGATTGGGTCACTGATAATCAGGTGATTATTAATTTGAAGAAGAGGCAAATTATTTTTCTAAGGGGGACATTCAGGTGATAGCACCCCAGGATCCATGAGAATGAAATTAGTATATCAAACCCATTAAAGATGATATGAGAAGGGAAGAGATGGAGAATATCTATAATGTGACATCCTGTCAAGAGGATTACGTGAACCCTACTACAAATGGAAATTTGAGTTGGCATAGTATTGGGTCATGTGCCTTTGATTCAGAAGAAGCGTCGGAAAACTAGCAGAACAAATTGCACGAGGTTAGCACTTGGAGGTGCTCACACCTCACTAGAGTAGCGCATTAGATAAGGACCGAGTTACACCAATCCACCTTTCTTTTTATGGAATGTTTGCGGTGATTATTTTTGTGTAGGAGTTCAAGGATTAGATACTTGAGCACATGAGGGTGCCTGGATTAGATGTTGCATTTCACACAACCCCAACAAGATGGTGGATTGCACATAAGGACTAAGCCATGGGATGGAAATAGTGTAGAAAATTGATGTGTATTAGATTCAGGACTAGTTCTAGGTCCCTAGCCGGAAGTATTCAAGCATGGAGGATGAGAGAATATGTGCCACAATAGGAGTGGGTACACCAGTTTGTACATACGCTTATCATCCCCACAAATTGGTATGCTAAGATGGAGGTGCAAAATGAAACAAGGGTATGGAATGAGATGTCGAAGATCTTTAAGCCTACCTTCAACTTTGAGGCAGACGAACCAACACTTAATGAGGATTTAAAACTGTTGCGAAAGAAATTTCACCATGAGAGAATCAATAATGCCAAAAATCGTACTGTTGTGTCCTACACACAAGAATTCATAATAGATACGAGAATTTATGGAGTATTATAATATAATAGAACAAGGAAAAGGCGAGGATGATTCCAGAAATAGATAGATTCAAAAGGTCAAAGTAGAGCACGTAGCAGGTGGACCAAAGTTGCAAATCACCGAGTATGCACATCCTATCAAAACTTGAAAAGTAAAGATTGGGATATAGGAGAGTCCCAAGATGGATGCCATAGGGGATTACTTAGATTATGAAATAGTAGAGAATGTAGACTTGTTGTGTGATTACCAAGAATTGTTTGAGGAAATGAAAGGGATTGTTGTGGAATTGGGTGATATGAGGATCTTTTGAGGCCCCACACCAACCCTATGAAGCAACATACATATAAGATGAATCCAATATAGAAGGAGAAGGTCAAGTAGGATTTGGATAAGATGTTGTAAGAAGGAATTACTAAACCCATGGAGGAGTATGAGTGGATAAGTCTGATGGTGGCCCTAAACAATATATTGGAGAATGTGGGTAGACAAGAGGCTTTCTCCTTCATTGATGGTTTTTCTGGTTATCCTCAAGTGAAGATCGTTGAGGATAAACATAAGACCATTTTCACAATGGAATGGGGATGCTTCCAATACACCATTACACCATTCGAATTGAAGAATGTGTTATCCATATTATCACATATAGTGGTTGCAATATTTAAGGAGTTCATCCACAACTTCTTGGAGGTTTATTTGGACAATTAGACAATGTTTAGTTTGTTGAAGAAGCATATTTAAGTATTGTGGCTAATGCTAGATAGGTGTAGACAACTACAAATTTCATTAAATTTAAATAAATGTATATTATATTCATAGTTGGGGCATGTTGTCTGCAAACAAGGCCTATTAGTGGACCTAGCCAAGATTTTCGTAATAGTGGAATTACCACTACCTACCTCACTTACAAAATTGTGATCTACCTTGGGTCATATAGGTTACTCTCAAAAACTAATTCAAGGATATGCCAAGATCACAACTCCCATGGAAAATTTATTGAAGAAATGAAAAATTTTCAGTGGAATGATGAGTGTCATCAAGCTCTTGAAACCTTAAAATAGAAGCTAGTTTCCACCCCTATTTTGGTATTTCTTGATTGGCACAAATATTTCCAAGTTCATGTTTATTCATCAATTGCATTGGGTGTGATCTTTGCACAACTCGGGGAGGGAGAGGTCAATCATCCTATTTATTTTGCCAACAAAAAGTTATCAACAACTGAACAAAACTACACCATGACTAAAAGGGAAGGATTGGAAATGGTGTACGCCCTTACCAATTTTAGGCATTACTAGTTGGAAAATAAGTTTAAGTTGAATACTCATCATTCTGCACTGAAGTAACTCTTCAATAAGCTTGTGTTTGGGGGAAAGATTTTTAGGAAGCTACTCTATTTCTAGGAATATGAATTTCAAGTGGTGGTCAAGCCGAGGAAGGTAAAAAAAAGACCTGACCATTTGACACACCTCACTTTGGGATAAGAGGCACAAATTTTGGAGGAAAATGTTATAGATGTGCAAGTTTTTGTCATGAACATTGTGGACAACCACTTTGCAAAAATTGAAAGATTTTTAAGTACAAGAATGACACCATAAGATTATAAGATTCTGCAAAAGAAGCTACTAGTGGTGAAAGCAATTGACTATTAGTTAATTGCAGGGTCACTGTATAAGTTAGGAACATATAGAATTTTGTGCAGGTGTGTTTTGGAGTATGAAAAGCCAATGATTTTGATAGAGGTGCATGTGAGTGTCACAGGGGAATTGGCAATGGCACAAAAGATCTTGTGCACAAGACTATGGTGGCCTACTTTACATGGTGATGCTAAGGAGTTCGCTAGGACTTGTGATGAATGCCAATGAGTGGGGAATCCACCTTGATGATACAAAATTCCATTGGGTCCCCAACACACCCTACAATAATTTGATAAATGGGCTATTTATTTTGTAGGACCAATCGACCCACTGAGAAGGAGAAACAGAGAATGGTACATAGTTACCACCACTGATTATTTGAATAGATGGATAGAAGCCATGCCAGTTAAGGATTCTAGAATAGAGATGACTGTGCATGTTTTCTTTGAAAATGAAGTAACCAAATTTGGATGCCTTAGAATTTTTATGAGTAATCAAGGCACTCACTTTCTGAATAAGACTATTGTAATGCTGACGAAGGAATTTTAAATTTATGATTAGAAAAACAACCCCTACCATCTACAAGCTAATGGTATGGTAGAGGTGTTTAATAAGATATTGGAGACCGTGCTCAAAAAAGTGTGCAATGTGCAACACAATGACTAGGACTTGAGGACACTCACAATTGTTTGGGGCTATAGGGCCACATGTAAAAAGTTGTCTGGTTAAACACCTTATGGTTAGTGTATGGATAGGAAGGAATCACGCTAATGTAGTTTTTGGTGCCAAGTTTGTGCATCATAGTAGCCACACACTAATAGAGTCTAACGTAGTGGAGCAAAGTTTGTAGGAGTAACTACGGTTGGAATAAGACCGAGCATTAACTAGTTTCCATTAGGAAGTGCAGAAGGTCTAAGATAAAGCGTGTCATGATAGGAAAATCAAGAAAAAGATGTTTCTATCTGGAGATTTGGTATTGCTATATGAAAATAAGTTTTTAAAGAATCTAGGCAACTAATCAAGAACTTGGAGGGTACACTGTGTGAGGGATTTGTCAATGGGAGTTGGATGGAACTATACAGGGACAACCAAGCTCCTATGCAAATTATGTGAGTGATCAGGAAGTAGTCAACCCATTGTACATAAATAAGGTAGACTAGTTGAAGTTTGTATGGAATTGGGATTGTTTCCATTGAAGTTAGTAGTTAGTAGTTCTTTTGAATTTTCTGAGGAAAAAACTGGTAGAACACTACACATTGGGGAGGATGTCATCCAACATTACTGTTAGAATAGATGGTGCACAGTGTTGGGGGCTACCCTACTATAAAGAAGTTTGCATAAGGAAGGGAAGTGATAGGGGAGAAAAGCATAGCAACTGAATTCGTGGTGCAATGTTTTATGTATATTGTGGTTAGAGTCACATTAGCAATAAGTGGAAGACAACTAGGTGATCGACGGACTTGTCAAAGATAGGTAGGATGAAACATGGTTAGTAAGAAATCTAGTGAATATGTGGTCAAGATAATTAGAATGACCAATATGCAATTACTAGGAGAGACAAGTACTCATTGTGGAAACCACTTTCGTCATACCATGATCGTAGTGGGAAACTATGCTAGTACAACCCACCTATGATGAGAGGACACCAGTAGGAGTGGAAGATCACCTTGATTATGGTGCCGAGATTAGGGGATGGTTTGAGAGTGTGATAATGATGCATCGAAGAATGAGAATGGAGAGCTTTTTCATGTGGTACAATTGTAGAATTAAAGGAATGAGAAGAAATAAATGAGAGAGGGAGAGAACATAAGAGACAAAATTCATAATTGCATAAATACACTTAGACTAGAGCTAAGGATTAGAGATTAAAGTCTCAAGCAAAGGAGTAGATAATATGAATAAATGGGAAAACATAAAAATTCCTTAGTAGAGCAAAAATAACGCACAAAGCACCCTCTACTCGCTCAAAAGGGAAAGGTTGAGAATACACAGAGGAGCATGACATCTCTAAAGAATGGGGATTTAGAGATTACTCAAGAGGACGTTAGTGCAAGACAACTCTCATATGGTTAAGCCAACAGTAATCACCAGTTACAAAGTGGAGCCCAGGTATTTATCACCATTGAAAGAAACACATTCTTTTGTTTTGGTTCCCCAAGATGCTAAATATGCCATGGAGATACTGCCCCTACTACTTGTTTTTCATAGTGAGGGGAGAATGTGAAGCTATTTGAAGTAGATTAAGTATTAGAATCATGATATCTACGATCCCTCACTACTTCTAGATATCTAAGACTATGTTTAACAGATAACTATAGTGGAAGCATAGGATTGGGATTGTGGTCTCGAGAAAAGTGGAATCCTGAACTTGTTCAATATTCCACACTTTGGACAATGGAATGAGCCGAGTTTAGTGGTCAAATTATTGATTTCCTATGTTAATGAGGGTTACCTATGGCTAGACATACCAATAGAATTGATCCCTATTTTCATTCACAACATCATTGGCCTACCTTTAGAAGGGGATGTCCGGAAGCTGATAATTACTGATAAAAATCTGACTATACACGTGGTCGACACATACAAAACGGCTAGGGGAAAGTGAGGGTAATTAATTTCATAGATAAATGATAATGTTACCAAGTTTACTACATAGGCGATAGCATGCAATTTTTTTTCCAAGTGCCCAACAAATGAAGTACCAACAAGAGTCATTGTAGTAGCTAATCGATGCACCAAAAGGGAGAAGCTAGGATGGGCATCATTCATATTGAAACAATTCCAATGATATTGGTTGGATACCTAGAAGAACAATGAAAAATATCATTAGCCATGGTTACTAATATTGATCTTCTTAATTACTCTTGAGAGACCAAAGGGTTTCCAACCAGTAAATGATCCCTCACAACTAGTCTTGATGACCTAGTTCCAGAACCTGTAGGCTTCTAATGACCTAGAGCAGAAGAAGAGCGACATGATTATGTTATATATTTATGGAGATATGCTATGCAATGTTATTTAGAAGACCCCTTTTTTACCTACAGAAAGTGTGGAGGAGTTCAAAGTTGTCACACTATTTAAGGGTGATCCACACTACATCTGAGTCTTATTGCATAAATATCCAAATCATTGCTCTTTAAGGATGAATTACAGATTGAATTCCCAAGAAGTTCATGAGATAGTAGATTCATTGGAAGACACCTGGAATGATCCAGGTGGATATTGGTGGCAACCTGCCAATTCCACTTGGACCCCCACCATTGTTTCTTTTAGTTTTTCAGTTTCCTTAATTGTCGCACAATTTACTATTTTAGCTGTTTTTCGGGTCCTAAACATCCGGAGCCATTTTGAGGCCCTAAATGATGTTTTTTTGGCAATATACTGCCATTTCTATTTTGATAAAGTTGTCTTTTCCATAGCAGTCCTCAAAGAGATCTTTCCAAAGGGGTATCATTCATGTCAAATAGAGATAATATGAACAAGTCACAACCCCAGGAAGTTGGTTGTCCAACTAACCCCAACAGGGCCCATAAACTCTTAGTGTTATATCTCCTTGGGTTAGGGTTTTGGTTTTTTAGGGTTTTCTCTTATTTTTCAATAATAAAAAGGCCCTTGAGCCTCATTGTAAGGAAATTCAAAGGCATGTAGCTGCCACATCTCTTCTCAGGGATAAGCTACCATTGGCCGAGCTAGTTTATTTCCATTTCTATTACTAGGCATATTTTAGTATTTCACATTAATGAAATGAAGTATTATTTCTTCTGTATCTTTGTATTTATGGTTATATATGTAATTTGTTGCATTCTTTTTTAAATCCTCAAGTAAAGAAAAACACCGCGACGTTGAAGAAGGACACAAGAAAGTGGTGTGAGTTCCATAAGAGCTCCACTCACAATACAAGTGAGTGTTGGGCCAAGGAGTCACTGGCGGTCGAGCTAAAGGCTTCGGAATTAGATGCAAGTTTTGAATTCGAGTCAGAACATGACAAGGGAATGACAAAGGGAAGAAAATTATCGATGTGAAGCCCAATGCCACCATTTCCACCACGAAGATCCAAAACGAGGAACCCAAAGATCCAAAGGAGGAGGAGCGCCTCTTCCACTACTAGATGTGGGTAAAGGGTTCTCCGCTATAGTTCATTGTCAACAATGGGAGCCAAAAGAACCTCATTTTGGTAGAGGTCATGAAGCAACTAGGATTATTGACCATAATGCATCTCCGACCGTACACCATCGGGTGGCTTCACCAAGGACTGGATCTTCACGTGAGCCAGCAATGTAACCTTCCATACAACATCAAGCCCTTCACAGATGAGGTATTATATGACATTTCTCCCCTTGATGTTTGTGATGTATTATTAGGCCAACCATATTTTTGGAAGTGACATACTGTGTATGAATCAAGGCCTCATGCTGTTATTGTTACTTTGGGAAATAAGTTGTACAAGATACCAGAGATAACACCCCCTACTGCCATCTTTTTTATTACTGCAAAACAATGCAGTAAGCTCATTTCCAAAATCGGGAAATTTGTTTTCCTGATGATACGCCCTCAGGGAAAGAACAAGACGATGGCCATGACCTCTATATAGGGCCCCTTTGCATGACAACTATAGATGGACAAGGTGGTGGAGGAGTTGTTAGCACCCCAAGAAACTCTCCTAGGTTGTAGCTCGGAGATGCTTGGGAACATATAAATTCAACTTATTGTTGCAAATTGATGAATGGAAGGAATGATGCTTGTCCAAGCCAGATAACCACTTCTACTTTGCTTGACTCCAGACATGCGTGAACACCCCCAGACTACAAGGCTTTAGACCACCAACTACTCACAGTTTTAAGATAGGGTGAAAATGGAGGATATTGATCACACCAGCAAATGCACAAGATCATGTGATGGTCGGTTGGAACCAGTAAAGAAGTCTACAAATCTAATATACTAATGCACATACAGGATGACATCTCTTTGGCACCAGATGAAGGGAAACCTGAATAACTTATTCAATGATACATACAAGATTTTAACACAGAGGTAGGATGACAGCTACTCTAATGCTAAACATCAAGAGTTCAGAAACACAATATATCAGGCATAGCTTAGAAGAGAAGAGAAATGGAAAGTGAGCAATTAACAACAAAAGAAGCTTGTATTAGCTAAAAATGAAGACAAGACACTGCAAGTTTCAAAATAGTTACAGTCTCTAGAAGTTGAACCTTACATCAAAACATCAACCATCAACCCTAATTACATCTTGTTTCTAGGTATATATAGAGTTTCAGTACAAAGGCACTTGGCCATTCTAGGTATGGAGGGGTCATAATTGACCGCCACCAACATTTAGTTGCTTGATGGAGCTTCTGAGTGTGCTTGCTTGCTTTAATGGATGAATATGATCTTTTCCTGTGCTCTGTTGTCCTCTCGAGCAGCTGGAGTGCTTTGTATCAATGAGGCCCCATAATTGTTAAATGAAGCTACCTGTTCGTGGCTCGTCCTTTTCCTCCTCAGCCATACTATCTATTAAATATAGTGGTTGAGGAGCAACTGCAAATGGTACTAAAGACTGGTCACCTTTTTTCTTCGGGTGCATGGAATAGTCAAAGGACGTGGACTACATAGCGGGTGGACGAGTCAGATGAAGGAGGAAGATTAGCCATCGGATCAAGAGGATGGATGGTGGGGATGGCTTAGTGGAGGGTATCGGGAGGGATGAGAGGAGAGTGATTGTGGGTTGTTGGATCTTGGGCAGACATATCCAGTGGTGATCAGGTGGTGAAGGCATGCGACATTTATTGGGTAGGAATGGAGGTTTTCGCAATAGGCAGTATTGATTGCACTACCTCAGGGCATAAGGTGGTAAAAGGATGGATGCGCACAATCCCATTTAGTGCATGATGCATGGCGGCGGAGGAGAGAGGAAAACCACTCTCCATCGCGCGCTATCATAACGTCACTTCATGGGTGCAATAGGTGCGAGGACCGTTAGATCTTCGACGGCGATGATCAAGCGGCATGGATTTAAGCGCGGGGGTATCTTAGTAGGATGCGACGAGATCCGTTGGATCTTCGTGCGGCAATCGATGGTCGTAATTGAAAGAGGGGTTTATGAGTGCGTGGGGTCATGTGGATAAGGTTTCATGAGGGTTTAGGATTTGCACTGAGGACTTGAGGAAACATGGGTTTAAGTCGGGTTTTAGGGGAAAAACAGAAGTAGCGAAGGTGCAAGATAGTAAGTGGGGTAAAGGAGAAAAAGGGAGATGACTGTTGTGGGCTCTCTTTTGAGCATAATCAACATGACAAAGCTTATATCTAGTCCTCAACACCCATACTTATATAGGTGAGCTAACACTGGCTCCTTCTAGGGATGAGATCCTCCCTATGAGGTCTTTAGAACTACAGACCAATGCCTTACCCGTCAAAACCAGATGAGCAAAAGCTCCTAGTGTTCCATTGGGCATGGAGTCTAGTTAGGCTGACACTAAACTAATAAAACAACATATTTACAATTTTGAGGCCAAAAAACCTTAAACAACATAATTTCTCAAAAACTGCCCATTGACTGGGCTATCAAAAATTGTCCCCCCTTCCACACCTTGCAGCATGAAAGTATTGTTCCCTTGGATCTGAGTGATGAAAAAAGGTCTAGTCCATAGAGCATCAAACTTCCCATGGTTTCCTTTCTTCTCCTTTAGTGCATCCCACTTAAGAACCAAGTCTCCAACCTGAAATTTGTCCACGTTTGCTATTCTATTAAAGGCTTCCTTGATTCTCTTTTGGTTTGCTGTAGACTTCTCAACCAGTTGTTCTCTGATTTGATGTACTTTTGTTAAATTAGTGATCCTTTTTTCCATGTCCTCTACATCATCCTACTCTTCCTGCAAGAACTTTGCCACAGAGAGGGTTAACTAAATTGGGAACACAACCTCAGTCCAATATACTAGCTTGAATGGAGAATTCCCTGTGGATTTCTTGGTGGTCACTCTGTCAGCCCATAGTGCATACTTGAGCTTAGAATCCCAATTTTTTTTGTTGTCTTCCAATAGCATTTTAATTATCCTTATCAGGCTCTTGTTGGAAGATTATGCTAGACCATTGCCTTGAGGGTAGCATGAGGTGGAATGAACTAGCTTAAAGCCCATTGAGTCACACATGTCCACCAACTCTTTTTCCATAAAGGCTGGTGCATTGTCTGTAACCAGTTTATGTGGACAGCCAAACCTAGTGAAAATATTCTCTATTAAGAACTTCATGACCACATGGTGATCAACCTTTTTGGTAGGGATGGACTTAATCCATTTAGTGAAGTAATCAGTGGCCACTAAGATCCATCTATGCTGGCCACTGGAATGTGGATTGATTTCTCCAATGAAATCTAAGCCCCATTGCTAAAAAGGGCCACTAGCGTGTGTGGGTTTTAAGGGTAGGGAATTCAATTATTGCTTCCCTTCAAATCTTTGGCACCTGTCACAAGATTTAACAAATGAAAAGAAATCGGAAAATAAGGTGGGCCAATAGTACCTAGCTCTGAGGATCTTATGGGTTGTAGTTTTCCAATAATGATGCCCTCCACATAAGCTGGAATGAAATTGCTGCATCACTTCCATGGATTGTTCTTTTTCCAAACACCTCAAAATAATTCCAGAGGGGTCCCTCCAGTAGAGAATATTTTCATGAACACGGTATCTAGCTGCCCTGAGCTTAATAGTTATGGCTTGGCTTGAACTAAGGCCTGGAGGAACTTCTAGCTTCAACAAGAATTGAGCCATTGTAGAATGTCATTCATAAGAAGCTATATTTTCTGCCAATGACTGATTTTTCCCTAGTTCAACTGTTTCCCCTTCTGCTTGACCATCCTCTGAATTTATGCTTATCAAGTTCATATCCAACATTCTGCAATTTTCTTCAGCCATTAATATAGCAAGGCCCTGACCTCTGACAAGCTTAGTGGGCTTCAATTCTATGTTAAAGTCAATAAGCTTTGCAATCCATTTAGCCCTTCTTCCATCAGCATCAGGTTGCATTAAGACATCCTTTATTGAAGCAGAGGGCACATATGCAATTATCTTGGAATGTAGAATGTAAATTCTAAAAGCTTTCAAGGATTTGATAAGGGCATATGCCTATTTTTCAATGATATCATACCTTAGCTTGGCATCCCTTAAGGTTTTGTTGAAAAATGCCAATAGATGCTCTAAACCTTCATCATCTACTTGCATCAAAACTACTACAAGGGTGTCATCAAAGGCAAATGAAAATATATAGAACTCATTGGTGTAATCTGGGATGATTAAAGTAGGAGCTTCCATAATAGCCTTCTTAATGGATTCAAAGGATCCTCTTGTTGCATTAGTCCATTTGATCTCTGACCCCTTTTTCAACATGGAGGTAATGTGTTTTACAAGTTCTACAAAGTTAGGAATAAACCTCCTTACAAAATTTATCTTGCCCAGAAAGGATTGGATATCCTTCTTTGATCTTGGGACAAATAAGGTATGTATTTCTCTTATTCTTTCTGGGTCAATTTTGACACCTGCAGCAGAAACAACATGTCCTAACAACTTTCCTTCTTGTAAAGCAAACTGTGACTTTTTAGGATTGACTGAAATCCCAAACCTTCTGCACTTCACGAACACTTTCTTCAAATGTTGCAAATGGTCTTGATGGCTGCTGGAGTATATTGTTATATCATCAACGTAGATAAGGACAAACTTATCTTTCTCTCCCACAAATGATATATCCATATCTCTCTGAAAGGTGGCTCCAGAATTCATCAGCCCAAAAGGCATCTTGGAATACATAAAAATGCCCCAAGGAGTGGTGAATGCAGTCTTCTCTTGGTCATCTAGATGTACAATAACTTGGTTATACCCTGAAAATCCATCCAAGAAAGACATCACTTTGGCTCCTGAGACCTTCTGCAAAATGCTCCATCTTGGGCAAAAGATAATTGTCTTTCTTAGAGCATTTGTTTAAGTTCCTAAAATCAAAGCAGAGCTTGATTTCTCCACTTTTCTTCCTTACTACTACCAAATTCGCTACGCATTTTGAATATCTAAGAGGGACTATGATTTTGGCAGGCATTAATTTCTTGATTTCTTTTTCAATCAAAGGGAGGAGTAAAGATTTATTGGTCTCAGCTTCTTCTTGAAATGGATGGTGTCTTTCTCTAAAGGAATCTTGTGTTGGATGATCTTTTTGTCATAAGTTTTCAAGTCACTATATTCCCAGGAAAAAACATCAACAAATTGCTTCATTAAATTGCAGTACTTAGAACATTGGGCAGCAGATAGATGGGTGGACAAATTTATATATCTTGGATGATCTAGACTCCCTATATTATGCCTATGAACTACAGATTGGTCTTATTTTTGAGCAGCCTTATAAGGCACAACATTCTGGTCAAACAACTTTTTTAAAGGAACTAGGCCTTTAGGTATATGGTTGTTGGGTAGTTGGACGATGCTATTTTTTCCAATTTTGTTTCTAAGCTGGGACTGGGGACTTTCTTCCAAGGCTTCATTCTCTTGATCAATTTGCATTTCAAAGAATTCATAAATGACTTGTAGAAACCTATTCACTTCATTATCATCTTCAAAAACTTTCCAATGCTGGACATTATCAGGCAAGGATGGTCTATATTTCATTTGAACTTCATAAACTAGTCTGGGAGGCATGGGAGGAATAAACATGCTAGCAGACACAGCAAGGGAATCAGTGAGCTAATTTTTGACTCTAGGGATGTATGAGATACAAAAATTATCAAAAGAGTCTCTAAGTCTCCATACCTCGTCTCTATATGCTTTCAACCTTGGGTGCTTTGCTTGAAATGTTTTGTTCACTTGCTGAATGATGAGATCAACGTCTCCAAACACCCTTATGCTTCTGATACCTCTATCTTTAGCTACATTAAGGCCCATTACTAGAGCCTCATACTCTGCTATATTGTTGGTGACTTGGAAGCCACCTTAAAAGACAAATGTGTGCTTTCTTGTTTTGGAGAAATCAACACCACCCCTACTCCCGCAGTCTCCCTTGAACATGCCCCATCAAAGAAAATTTTCCACACCTAACTTCCTTCTCCTTCCATGGCCTGATTCACTAGTTTCTTGATCTACATTGAGGCCTTATGAGATTCTTCAATTTGGAGAATACATGCCCCAAAATCAGTGTCCACAACATAAATGGGATGATTAGAAGGATTCTTCTCATCACTGATGATATATGCCAGTTGTGATTCCCTATATAATCTCCCGCTCTCCCTTCCAAAAACTGGGACAGTGGCATAAGATAAATCATTTTGTAATGTCCCACCTAGTCTCATAATCCACCCTCTAGATAGCAACATGCCAAACTTAGGAGGGACATCTGCTACCACAATGTCCATCATCATGATCTTGATGGGTAGTTGATTTAGGGTAATGGCCAAGTCCTTGATTAATCCCAAGAATTTTACCTTTCTTGAATCGAATGAAAATAAATCATGATATGGTCTGGTGGTATCAAGAACTAACTCTTCCATGACAGCTTTGGGCATCAGATTGTGGCTGGCCCCTGTGTCCAGCAGACAATTGTGGAGGATTTTGTCATGAATGGTCAAGGAGACATAGAATGATGGGGAGCTATTATCAGCAAGTTCAATCATTGGGCTAAGCACAACTGCAAGCTTATCATCTTGCAAATTTACATAGTCATGAGAGTCTTGTGAGGCTTTTAGCTCAAGGACATCAAAGATAGGTTTTCTAAAAGCTTCACTCTTTGCAAGTTCTATCAGAGGCATAGATATTTTTAACTTATGGACTTCTGATTCAAAGCTGAAAGGGGAAGGGGACTTGTCAGGACCTCTTACCCCTTGGGCTGGTGCTTTGAGGGTGACGGGATCAATTGCTAGTCCTTTCTGTCTGACATTCTGTTGCTCTGTTGGGACAACAACTCTTTGGGTAAGATTCTCCTTGACATTGTTTGTTTTTTACGTCAGATTATATCTTTTCTACTCATCAGTCTGCAAAACAACCTCTCTGTCCCACTCTTGACTGTTTTGGTCCTACAACAATGATTCTTCATAGGCAGCCAATGTCAAAAAGGCAACACTGCCTTTATCTTCCATGCAATGAATCTCATCCTCTTCTTCAAACTGCTCCTCCTCCATGACTACGTTCTAGAAAAGAGCCTTAACCTTTTTTTCTTCACTAACTTCTTTACCCCTCCGAATGATATGAAATTGTTCATTTGCTCTTCTAAATGGATTTGGGTTTCTTGGAGCCAATGTGTTTGGAAGCCTTGCCTTCCTAGAGTTCTGCTCAACCTTTAGCCTAGATATTTCAGCAGCCAATGACAATATCATCTTAGTCATTTTGTCTAATTTAGGTTCTGAAGAGGAAGCAGAGGAAGAAGAAGCCTCACCTCTCTGCCTCCTTCTATCAGCATGAATTTTGAGCTTTTCTGTAGCCATGATATTAGATTCCACCTCTAGGGATGCATCTTACATTTCAGCTAGAGTGGCACACCTTCTTTCTCTTAAAAGCAAGCAAAACTCAGAGTCAAAAGCAGTGGCATAGGTTAGTTTGGCAGAGGTGGGAGTAGGCTTTACTTCAGCGAGTATTTTACTATACATACGATTGAATCTCTTATTAAAATCAGGCAATGGTTCCCTGTTCTCCCTCTCGAGATTTCCAAACTCAGTGTGGTAATATAGCAGGTCTCTTTTATCTCCCCAATGCTTCAAAAAAACATCATCTAATGCTTCAATGTCAGCAATAGACCTAGGGGCCAGTTCTATGAACCATTTTCTAGCCTCTCCATCAAGGCTCTGGACAAACACTCTCATCCAAACATCATCCTCACTAATATCTAGGTTATCGGCATAACTATAAAAGACTCTAGGTGTTCTTTAGCTACTACTCCCTCTGTACCAGTGAACTTGGGCATGTATTTTTGATACTCTCTTGTAGGCATGGCATTCAAAGGAATAGGCAAGACCAGGGGTCCATATCTAGTAGCTATGATTCTCTCCATCTTTGTGGGTGCTTGTTAGCCTGCCATGACTAGGGTAGGTGGAAGGCTACTGGCAGTTTGAAGATAGAGACGAAGGAATATGATGGGCTGTATGGGAGGCTTTCTTTGGACTAAGATCTAAAAGGGGAATAAATGAACAAGGAGCTTTATGAGTCTTTGAGCATATTTTTTCAGTAACCATGTTAGGCTCTATATCTTCAAATTGTACATTCTCAGCTATAACATTCTCTTGTAGAGATACATAATATTTCTTAGGCTTACCTGATCCTGATGCTCCTTTCTGTGAGGTTTTCCTCTGCTTGACAATCTTATCAGGGTCAGGCACTGGGTCAGCTGGTGAATTCTAAGGATTCCTCCGAGTATGCTTCACAAACCGAGTCAGAACTGTAATGTGGAGTCGCCACTAGGTTGGTCCTCTAGTAGAGTTTCCAGATAGATGATTACAACCAGAAATGTGTCCAGAATCTGTCTATCATCAAAGCTAGAGTTGTGTCATTCTCCTAGGGAAGTTGAGCTTCAATCTCCTCTCCTTGGCAACGGCACCAATTATGTTATCACCCCAAGAAACTCTCCTAGGTTATAGCTCAGAGATGCCTAGGAACATATAAATTCGACTTATTGTTGCAAATGGATGAATGGAAGGAATGATCCTTGTCCAAGCCAGATAACCTCTTCTACTTTGCTTGACTCTAGACATGCATGAACACCCCTAGACTACAAGGCTTTAGACCACCAACTACTCACAGTTTTAAGATAGGGTGAAAATGGAGGATACTGACCACACCAACAGATGCATAATACCATGTGATGGCTAGCTGCAACTAGTAAAGAAGTCTGCAAATCTAATCTACTAATGCACAGACAGGATGACAGCTCTCTGGCACGAGATGAAGAGAAACCTAAATAACTTATTCAATGACACATACAAGATTTTATCACAGAGGTAGGATGACAGCTACTCTAAGGCTAAACATCAAGAGTTCAGAAATACAACATATCAGGCACAACTTAGAAGAGAAGAGAAATGGAAAGTGAGCAATGAAAAGCAAAAGAAGCTTGTATTAGCTGAAAATGAAGATGAGACACTACAAGTGTCAAAATAGTTATAGTCTCTAGAAGTTGAACCTCACATCAAAACATCAACCATCAACCCTGATTACACCTTGTTTCTGGGTATATATAGAGTTTCAATACAAAGGCACTTGGCCATTCTAGGTATGGAGGGGTCATAATTGACCACCAACCACATTTAGTTACTTGATGGAGCTTCTGAGTGTGCTTGCTTGCTTTAATGGATGAATCTGATCTTTTCCTATGATTTGGTATCCTCTCAAGCAGTTGGATTTCTTTCTATCAATGAGGCCCCATAACTGTTAAATGTAGCTACCTATTCGTGCCTCGTCCTTTTCCTCCTCAGCCATACTGTCTATTAAATATAGTGGTTGAGGAGCAACTACAAATGGTACTCGAGACTAGTCACCTTCATTCTTCGGGTGCACAGAACAATCAAAGGACATGGACTATGTAGCGGGTGGACAAGTCAGATGAAGGAGGAAGATCAGTCGTCGGATCGAGAGGATGGATGGTAGGGATGGCTTAGTGGAGGGTATCAACAGAGATGAGAGTAGAGTGATCGTGGGCCATTGGATCTTGGGTAGACAGATCCAACGGTGATTGGGTGGCAAAGGTGCGCGGCATTTATTGGGCAGGAATGGAGGTTTTAGCAGTAGGCGATATTGATCGCACCACCTCAAGGCATAAGGTGGTAAAAGGATAGATGTGCGCAATCCCATTCAGCACATGATGCGTGGCAACAGAAGAGACAGGAAAAAAACTCTCCATTGCTCACTATTGTAACGTCACTTCGTGGGCGCGAGAGGTGTGAGGACCATTAGATCTCCGGTGGCGACGATTGGGCAATAGGGATTTAAGTGCGCGGGTCTCTTGGTAGGACGCGATGAGAGCCGTTGGATCAGCATGTGGCAAACAACAGTCATAATTGAAAGAGGGGTTTATGAGCACGCAGGGTCATGTGGATAAGGTTTCATGAGGGTTTAGGCTTTGCATTGAGGGCTTGAGGAAACAAGGGTTTAAGTCGGGTTTTAGGGGAAAAACAGAAGTAGCGAAGGTGTAAGATAGTAAGCGAGGTAAAGGAGTAGAAGGGAGATGACTGTTGTGGGATTTCTTTTGAGCATAATCAACATGACCAAGCTTATATTTGGCCCTCAACACCTATAGTTATATAGTTGAGCTAACAGGAGTACAAGGACATCTTCACATCTCCTGCAGGGGTTCCTCTACACTACCAAGTCAAGCAATCCATCGGTTCGACCCTAGGTGCGCTGCTGCCCAATAGACCAATTTATCGGTGCTCCATTATGGAAAATGAAGAAATCAAGAGGCAGATTCAGGAGGTGCTACAGAAAGGTCAGATTCGACCGAGATCATCGCCCTGTGGGAGCTCGATCATGTTGGTATAGAAGAAGGATGGGACTTGGAGACTCTATATTAACTATCAAGCACTGAACAAGATCACTATCTGAAATAGGTATGTGATCCCATGGATTGATGACCTTCTGGACCAACCGAAGGGGGGAAAATATTTCAGCAAGATCAACTTAAAGTCAGGATATCACCAGGTACCAATCGAACCCTTCGATGTGTGGAAGAGTGCCTTCAAAGCCAAGGAGGGCCTTTTCAAATGGTTGGTTATGCATTTCGGGTTGATGAATGCTCCTAAAACCTTCATGAGGCTGATGGATGACATCTTATGGCAATTCATCAACTCATTTGTAGTGGTATACTTGGATGACATCCTAATCTTTAGCTATAGTTGGGAAGAGCACCTCCATCACATCTGACAGGTTCTCCAAACACTATGACAACACAAGCTATGTGCCAATTTGGAGAAATGCACCTTTGACATGATCCAAGTAATGTATCTAAGATACATTATTGTTGAAATGGGGGTGCATGTGGATCCAACCAATATCCAAGTCATTCGATATTAGCCATCTCCAACCACTCTGATAGATCTCCGCAATTTTTTGGGCCTTGCCAATTTCTACCATAGGTTCATCTTGGGATTTTCTCATAGCACTTGGCTCTTGAGTAAATTCACCAAGGGAGGAGTGAAAGAAAAATTATTTTGGTCTGAATATCAATAGAAGGAATTCATAGAGTTGAAACATCACCTTTGCTCAGCACCCGTGCTGACATTACCAGACTTGCAACAACCATTTGAGATCGAGAAAAATGCCTCTGACTATGCTATTGGGGCAGTCCTTACTCAACATGGGCATCCAATGGCATATCACAGTGAGACACTTTCAGATACAGTCAAGAAGTATCCCACTTATGACAAAGAGATGTATTCCATTGTGTTGGCCTACCAACAATGGAAGCATTACATTTTGGGGAAGGAAACGGTCATCCACATAGACCACTGGCACCTGCAGTTCATACAAATGCAAGAGAAGTTGCAAAGTGATCGCCATCAGAAGTGGTCCACATACCTACAACAGTTCCATTTGAATATCAAGTATAATAAGGGAAACACCAATAATGTTGCATATTGCCTCAATTGACCGCTGATCGTGGCGTTAACCATAGTGCTCAACTATTGTGGGCACGAGACTTCTGATTGGCCACTTCTCTACAAAAGCGACCTAGAATTAGGCCACACATACTAGACGCTCTTGGAGGGTCAGCATGTTCCATATTTTCACATCCAGGATGCCTTTTTATGCCACCTGGGTCACCTTTAAGTTCCTTCAAGCGAGCATTCCAATATGATTTGGGAAGCACACTATAGTCGGGCTACTGGGCATTTCCAGGTTGAGAAAATGGTGGCAGTACTACAGAAGTATTTCTATTGTTTGAATATTCTATAGGATGTCGGGAAGTACATTAGATCCTACACTACTTGTGCCATTTCCAGACTGGCCATCAAGAAGCAAGGCCTCTATACTCCGCTTCCTACCTCTAGTCGACCTTGGGAATCCATCTCCATGGATTACATGTCGGGCCTTCCTTCTAATAATCATGGAAATGACTGTGTTTTTGTGGTCGTCGACAAGTTCTTGAATATGGACATTATGGCGGCCTGCAAGAAGAATATCACAACAGAAGCCACTTCTAAACTCTTCTTTGAACGAGTGCAGGTACACTTTGGGATCCCATAGTCTATCAGCTCAGATTAGGATAGCAGGTTCTTCAGTACATTTTGGTCCAGTCTCTGGTCAATGCTTGACACCAAACTCACTAAGTCCACAACCTTCCATCCCCAAAATGATGGCTAGACAGAGGTTGTCAACAAGATGATCGTACACATTCTGTGCATGTACAACTCAAAGCATCCATGCACATGGGATGAGAGCCTCCCCTATGTTCAGCGCAACTATAACCAAGCTCTCCACAACTTTACTGGCCACAACCCTTTACAGGTGGGCTTGGGATTCTAGCCACTATGTCCCATTGATGTGGCCATGCCATTTGCAGCTACTTAGGCAAGTTCGGCTCATGTCGAGTCCAAAACAACTAAGGAAAACAACTTCATCAAGCACATCCAACATATCTTCCAGTAGGTCCATGAAATTCTGAAGAAATCAAATGCCAAGTACAAGCAGGGACATGATCAACATTAGGTGCCACACAAGTTTCAGATGGGTGACAAAGTCTGGTTGCATTTGCAAAAGGAACGCCTTACCGAAGCCTATCAGAAACTTAAACCACTTTGATATGGTCCTTACACCATTACCAAGGCTATGGGAGATAATTAATTTGAGCTCAAAATTCCCCCATTCCTTGGCATGCACCTAGTGTTCAATGTGGACTGCCTTCAGCCATACTTTCCAGCATTACTAGACACATCCGACGTTACAGAACAACTCACACCAACAGAGTTAAATCTAGATTGCATGGAACAAGCTTCAACTGATCAAATCATGGACATGCAAATCAAGCACACTTTCCAGCAGAAGATCCAATTGTATCAATTTCTCAAAGCAAGTCAACTCCTTCACCAAGGCAAGTGGCTCACCAGGGACCAAGTTCAGCAGAAGTTTCCTCATCTCATGGAGGAATTCAATGCAATGGGGACCATTGATTCCTAAGGGGGGAGGAATGATCCAGGTGGATATTGGTGGCCACCTGCCAATTCCACTTGGACCTGCACCATTGTTTCTTTTAGTTTTTCAGTTTCCTTAATTGTAGCAAAGTTTACTATTTTTAGCAATTTTTCGAGTCCTATACTTTCAGAACCATTTTGAGGCCCTAAAAAACGATTTTTTGGCTATCTACTGCCAGTGATTTTCTAATAAAATCATTTTTTTCATTGTAAATCTCAGAGAGATATTTCCAATGGGGTATCATGCGTGTCAAACAGAGATAATATGACCAAGTCACGACCTCGAGAAGTTGGTTGTCCAACTAACCCCAATGGGGCCCATGAACTCTTGGTGTTACATCTCCTCGGGTTAGGGTTTTGTTTCTTTAGGGTTTTATCTTATTATTCAATAATAAAAAGGCCCTTGAGCCTCATTTTAAGGAAGTTCAGAGGCATGTAGCCACCACATCTCTTCTCAGGGATAAGCTATCATCACCCAAGCTAGTTTATTTGCATTTCTATTACTAGGCATATTTCAATATTTTACATTAATGAAATGAAGTATTATTTCTGTTGCATATCTATATTTATGGTTATATCTACAATTTGTTGTGTTCCTATTTAAATCTGGATCATGGAAGGAGATGATGGATAGTGCATTAGATATTGAAGAGATTTCAAGTAGTGAAGGGACTAAGGGGTATTCATCAGAACAAGAACAAGAGGTGAATTCTCCTTTCGTTTCAAAGCAAGAATCATAGGAAGGTCCTTTAGCGCCTAGAAAACAAGTAACTTTAGGGAAGAAAATAATATTAAAGAGTAGCATAGGAAGCACGTCTATGACCTAAGCTAGGAAGAAACAAAAGGCCACATGGACCTCTCCAGCTTAGACCATATTGATAGAAGACAAATTTGAAAGGATTGGAAAACATATGGAAGGTGCTACTAAGGCAAAATTGGAAAGGTTACAACATACAATAGTTGAGTTATGTGTAATACTGGCCATGCGAGCGTTTCCATTAGAAATTGGAGGATAAAACACTATGGAATTTCAACCACAACTATATCATCTTGCACCAAAATCATCTCTACTAGAGTATCCCAAGAAGATATTTTGTTTTCCTAATAGAGGAGTGGAAGTGTGGGATGGAACCGCACCAAAGAACATTGCAGACATTTCAAAAATAAATTTAGTTATATCTTAGCTAAACCTAGAGGATTTAGGTTAGTTGCAATGTAGTGTGATATGAGAATTGAATAATCATTTGGAAATGGCTAGGGAAGAAATAGAGTAGACAAATGGTGTCCAAGAGAAACTACGATAAGAGAAGGAACATGTAGCGAAAGGTAAAGCAGAATGGCGAACAACCTTAGGACACATTTATGTATAAATCATAAAGGTTTCTATCATTGAATTTCCTTTAGCCAAAGGCGTGGTAGAAAATATTGGTGAGATGATTCAGGGACTTAAGGCACATGTGACAAAGCTAGCAGGTGCATCAAAAACTGCCAATAGCACTAGAAGAACATGAGCATAGGGAACCAATTCAACATGCTAAAGAGTAGTTGGATGAATGCAAGAGATGATGTTAGAACATGGTTGAAATAGGAAATCAACTATGGAGTACTTTGTTAGAACCTCCAACTATAGTACAAGTCACCAATCAGATTGTGAAGGGTGATGAGGGAATGCACGAGATTGAGTAAAGCATGGGCATAGTGAGCTTTACTGACAAGTGGAGCACGGTGCAATAAAATATAAACCTTGGTAAGAAAAGAAGCTATGTGAGGAGAAGAAGAAGTGGACTAACCTTCAAAATTGTGTGTTTGTATTTATAGATAAGTCTAATGAGTTAATGATAACCATGCAATGAGAAAGCAATGAGGACAATGATGCTTTCACCCAAGATTTGACCACTAGAACGGAGCACGAGGTTACCAACAAAGGAGAAGAGATTAAGACTAAGATTGAGGCATAAGAGGAGGCCTTGAACGCATTGCAGAAGGTTGTAGATGAGAAACTCTTATCTCAGAAGAAGGACTGAGTGGCTCAGGATTAGCCACAATTTTGTGTTGGGGTCTGTTGGAGGCAGATTTTATTTTATTTTATTTTATTTTTTATATGTTAAGTGCTATGAAGGTGATCGTGTAGAGGATAGAGGGCCATGGGAGAGAAACATTTGGTGCATAGTAATGAGATTTGGCACAAAAGGAAGAGATGTGATGCATGAAGTCATCACACATGAAGGAGATGAAAACATCTAAAGAGTGGGGACACGTGTAGATAGATATGATAGTTAGGATTTTTGTAGTTGGTGGTGAAGGAAGAGGGGGATGTCGTGGTCAGATATGTTGAAGATATTTGTAGGAGGAGTAAAGTCAGTGAAGTGGGATGAGCGGGCAAGATATATTTATAGTAGACGACTAAGAGGCATGGGACAACTAGAGAAAGGGTGCTAGAAAATATCATAATGGTTAGCCAGTAGGGAGGACATATAGAGTAGTGGAGAATTCAACCGAAGGAGATTGAGAAGCTATCAAGAAATAATATAGGGACATTTTTGAGACAGATCAATGGTTATTCAAAAATATTTTACCGAACTAAATATCTTTGAATGTCGGAAATGACCAAGAAAGTGAATAGCCTGGTAATAACCTAATATGTTAAGTATTATGGTGGTGAGCAATGTCTCATTTTGTTGATGTCGACAATAGTGATGAGAAGAATAAGGTATGTCAACCATAGTATTAGTGTCAACCGTGACTTGCACACTAACGAGTGAGCACAAGAGCTAGTGACTCATTATACAATGTGTAGTCTCAAAATCACCGTTAGGTGTCTATTTGGTAGATTTCTGAGTTCTGTGTTGTAAGATGAGGTTCTAGTGTATTAGGTTTCCAACAACCCCATCTGACTATGGAAAACTGGTTCCAATAGTCCCCCATTAGCATCTTAGGTGAGATTTCATCCACTTTGTGGGTGATGTCAAAACAGTTGATGTTATCGAGTTTGTTGTCCAAATACACATCAAATACCGGGTTTGATAGAATCCCGCGTGCCAACACTAAAAAAAATTCAAAAGAAAAAATATGGTTGGAAGTAATTATCTCTTGATTAACAAAGAAATTCCTGAGGGTTGTAGGGAACTGTCAACTCCCTCTTGATCCTTGCCTCGTAAGAAAATAATTGAAGTCATTGGAGTATACTCTCCTCCATTATCTGACTTCAAAACTTTGATATTCTTCGTTGTAATGTTTTCTACTTGAGCCTTGAACTCCTAGAAATTGTTGAATACCTCACCCTAGGCCTTCAAGAGAAAAAATAATCAATGAATTTCAAAGGAAGTAATATTTCTAAATTCCATTTGCAATATCATCAGTTTTAGATTCCTTTGTATTCTTTTGTGGTGGATGTTGATCACAATCATCATCAACACCAACTGCTGATGCATGCTAATTTATTTTCCTTTTCTTGTCAGGAAATTGAGAGGCATAGTGAAAAAATTTATGACAATTGAAGCAATTGATATTTGGCATAACCTTTCTCTTCTTATCTTAAGCTAGGGCTGGTATTCTACTTGTATCTGATGAGCCCTAGAAATGGGTAATTATATGGGCTCATTTGGCCTCCTAACTTAGCTTAATCCACCATTATCATGAGTTTATTGTATTTTTTTATTATATTTATGCTAATAGAGTGAATTGGGTTAGTCATTTGCCATGAAGTCTAATGTGTGCTTTATGCAGATTTTTGGTCAATTTTGGGACAAAGTCAAAGGATTAATGAGCATTTGGTAGCCAATATTTGAGGAAAACAAGGGAGAGGATTTATAGAAGGATGTCCCCCTCATTTATGACTCCCTACCTTGAATCCTCCTTCAGGAAACTTGGAACACAAGCAGCCACATTGATGCATCAAAGGGGCAGCCGAGCAAGTGAAGAAGAATTGTTGTCTATTTCTAGTCTTGGGAGACGATCCTCCTTGATTTTAGAAGAGATGTTGGAGGCTCCAGTTGTAAAAATAGGAGGGCTTATTTTCTTAGTAGTTTAGTTGGTTGATATTCAAATTTTCACACTTTTGTTGCAACTCTTTCTCAGCTCATTTTCGAGCTTACTTTTGTGAAAAGTTTATGTAATGTGACTTATATTTTGATAATGGAGATGAAATATTTTTTGAGCTAACACTGATTTCTTTCAGAGGGATGAAGCTCTTGGGTCAGGGCCCAACCCAAGCTACCCAGCACCTCTTGCTTTGTACTTATATGTTATTTCTTTAGTTCATGAATTAATTTTTGTTAGATAGATTCATTTTTCCTTAGTAGAATAGGTTGCTTTTGGTGGTTTACATAGCTGTTTCCATTTCAGTTTCTGAAGTAGGTTAAATAGTGTTAAGAGAAAGATACAAAAATGCCATCAACAGGGCCTAACCTCCTTTCCTCCTTTGGGGACCATGAATTGAGGTGAAGATCTGTTTGCTGCCATAAAAACACGGTTTTTCTTCTTCCATGCAATTTCTAGTGTTACAGTTTGATTCAGAGGTTAATGTTTTGCTTCAGATCCATTTCACCATACTCATTCATGTTTCTACAATAAAACTCTTTCTATTCTTTCCTATTCATATAGCACTATTCAACATTTTATTCTTCTAGGTCAGAATTTATGTTAACATAAGAGATAGTTCTATTCCTTTGGTACAACTAGTTCTTTTCTTGCTCAATTTCATTATTTTGACTTGCAGCTCTCTTACAACACACCTATGCTCATAATTCATCATAAATTAGCCATCATCGTCTCTTTTCTCATAGGTTTCACAAGTCATTCACAGCCCTTCACGAATCTGCCCTAATTTCTGCATTCTTCTGATAAGCTTCCCTCTTGTTTCTTGAACAATCCAGCCATCATTTTCTTTCCTAATCATCCTTTATGAGCTTCAAACACCTTGACACCTCCTTCTAATCATCATATACCCTTTCCCACCATTTTTTCACCTTTAAAACCTCTAAAAATAGCTATCGGAATCCTCTTGTAGATCCTCCTGTAGATCCCTTGCAACCTCCTGTAGAATTTCCTGAAAGTGACTTTTTGAAGTCCGATTGCATAGAAAGTCCCAGAATGTTACCAAAGGCTTCTTAGGACTCCCCCACACCTTCCTACACCTCTGAAAACCCCAAGGTCACCTTGAATCGCCACAAAATATTCGCCACAACCACAAATAGATAAATTACAAGCATAACAATTTCACATAAAATACACAAAAACCCAAAAAGATGTTTTTTTCTCATTTCCTTCCAGAAGTAGCTTGAATGGATGTAACTTACTTTCTCAGTAGACGATGGCACTCATTCCATCAGTTTTTATCTCTCTTTCTAGAAAAGTAGGGTTAGTGGGTAAATTAGGGTTTGCTAGGGTTTGCTGTATACTCCAATATTCTTTCTCTTTCTGCAAGTAGGATAGCATTTTTAGAGTTAGATTTATTTCATCATAGTTAAAAACTTCTTCTGGAAACTCATGGAAGTTGGCTTGATCTCCTAGTGATCTTGTGCTAGTTGACCAAGTGACAGCCTGCAGTAAGAGCTAGTACATGTTCATATAGCACCATCACTTCCAAGTTTGTTACGAACTAACGGGTTGATAAAAGTAAAGTAGGAAGTCCCAAGAGTTGCAGCATTATTGCTACAAATATTGGTGCTCACTACTTTTTAGCACCGTTTCTAGGGAAGCATTAGAGTATTTAGTGATTATTACTTTTCTTCTATTTTCTATTGCAAAATTATGATAAGTAGTTCATTTCAGCAAAAGTAGAGTAGTTGTTTCTTTCGAATTCTAAATTCCCTTGCTTTCATTTCAATTCTACAATTTCCATTTCAAAAAAAAGTAGATCAGTCCTTCCAATTATGCAATTTCCATTTAAGCAAAAGTAGATTAGTTCTTTCAATTCTGCAATTTTCATTCTAGATTAATAATTTCCTTGCTTTCATTTCAATTTTGCAATTTCCTTTCAGCAAGTTCATTTTAGTTAGTTGCAATTTGTTTTTTCAATCAATTTCAATTTTGTAGGTACAAGCAGTGAAAAAACAAAAATCACCCAAAAAAAAAGAGATTCCCTTTCATGCCTTGTATGAATAGAGACAATTCAGGGAAATTCCTACTGAACACCCACACCACATCACAAAGCCATCCTTCTCTCTTCTTCAATGGCAGTGATCCAGAAGATCCTTTAGGAGAACAACCTGAAATATTTGAAGAACCTATAGGAGAAGAAGAGGAAGAAACCATCCCTCTTGAGAAAATGGCTGAAAACATAAATGCTAGGGGGAATGGAGAAGAGTAGAGGGTACCTTTCCCATCCGAGAGACTAATGGGGACACTAAAATGAAGAACATAAGCCCTTCAGCCCTACCTCACTTCCATGGATTAACTACACAAGATCCTGACACCTTCCTATTTGAGTTTTTTGTTATCTGTCAAACCTATGAATATGCAGAAGATGAGTAGAAGTTGAAACTATTTCCTTCTACCCTCAAGGATGTAGCATTGTGCTAGTTCATGGGGTTACCTAGCAACAACATCGAAACTTGGGCTCAGATGTAGCAAGCCTTTAATAACAAATATCGGGACTATTGTAGGTCAAAAGACACCAAGGAAGAAATATTCTGGATGACCATACAAAGTGATGAACCCTTGGAGGATTATGAAGAGATATTCTAGCTCAGTTATAAAAGGGCTAGGTACACACTTAACCCCGAATCTCTGAAGTTGGTCTTGCTCAGGGGAATTCCGGAAGACCTTCTAGACACCCTCTATTTACTAGTTGGGGGAGACATCTACCAACTACCTTTTGAAGAAATCAAGACTATCTTTAGAAACCATTCTAGGGCAGCCAAAAAGAGAGGTAGGGGGAGTCAACCCATGGCCAGTACCTCCTCATCCAGTTCATCCCTCAAAGGTGAAATTGGAAACATGCTAGAATATTTCAAGAGTGAGATGCTATAGACTCTTACCATGCAAATGGATACCTTGCATACCAAAGGAAACAAGAAGAAGTAGAGAGGGATTTGGCCATTTGTTGTCCTAGGTGCACCAGAAGGCATCATAAGAACGAATGTCCATTGATCTATATAGAGGTTTGTTCAATCTGTGAAGAAGATCATTCTACAAATAAGTGCCCTTCCTTGCCCGAACTTAAAGTTGTATACCAAGGGGCCAAAGGAGCCACTGAACCACTCTATTTCATAAACCAAAGGAGGCCACATGGACCTAGACCTTACCAGTAGGGAATGCAAGGGACATCCTAGGCATACTACAACCCCAATCAAGCCACTTCCATCCCTTTTTGGGTCCTGCCAGCTCATCCTTCCTGGTCCACACCTCCTCCTTGGTCATATCCATCTCAATATCATGCTCAACTAGCTGCTCATTCATTTTACTCCTATGCTCAACCACAACCTCAGTGGAATGCACCTCATCAGGGGTGGAGGCCCCAGTACAACTTTCCTCCCACTCTTTTACCTCCACCACTTGCTCAACCACAACCACTACCTCCTGCTCCACCAAGGCAACCCTAAATGCCTACTCAACTGAACCTGAACCCAAATAATAGACAGGATTAGAAAGTATATAGTGGGGAACCATGATGCCCAACCTATGCTATGGAGATTCAAGAGATTAACCTATGATCTAGGAAGGTTCTCCCATATAAGCAGCCTCCCCCTAAGGAGGATGAGGAAGATAAAGAGGAAAGTGAATCAAAAGCAATTCCACCCTTTCCTAAGAGATTATCTGGAAAAACACAACCTACACCAGAAGAAACTGAACTTATAGGAGAATTGAAACAATTATGTGTAAATATACCACTTCTCCAAGCCATAATGGATATGCCTATATACAACAAGATGATTAAAGAGAAGTGATTCAGGCATCCAGGCAGGCGCAAGAGAGATGCCCCAACCATCAATGTCATAGGTCAACTGTCCAACCTGATGTTGGGGTAGGTAATCTATCCAAAGTATCTAGATCCTGTAATCCTAGTAGTTGATGTCCACATCAATGGCACCATGATCCCCAATACCATGATTGATCTGGGGGCTTCCATTAATGTGATGACCAAGGATACTATGCTCAAGCTGAACCTCCAAAGCTCCCTAAGAAAGACCACAACAGTATTGTAGTTAGAAGACCGCTCCATTGTGACCCTTGAAGGGATGGGGGAAGATGTAATGGTCTCCATTGATTCTTGGGATTACCTTGCTAATTTCCTAGTTCTTTAGCCGAAGGCAAAGCTCACTATGTATCCTCTCATCCTGGGAAGACCTTGGTTGGCTACTACAGATGCCTACATCAGTTGCCGAGCTGGGAACATGACAATCAAGAACGGGCATATGTCCAAGTAGCTAGTCCTATACCCTTCTGCCCAACCCTTGCTAGAACATGATCTACCTCTCTGGTTGGAGGAGAAGGATGAGGATGAAGTCTATTTTGCCCCACTATGTGTAGTAGAAACTGCCATGAGGGGGAAACCACAAACTGAGGATGATATCATGGAAAACTTAATTCAAAATCCACCCCCAGTACTTTGCCATTGGAAGAGCTAGTGAAAGAAACCTCAGAAAATCCCTTAATTAATTTCTATGTGGCCAACCAGACCTCTCTCTGAGTTAAGGATATAGAGTTCAACACATAAAGAACCTTGAAAATCAACTCATCCCTATCCACCTCCGAAGAGAAGAAATTGTGTAGCTTATTGAGAAACCATTTAGATGACTTTGCCTAGAGCTATAAGGAGATGAAGGGAGTGCACCCTTCAATCTGTACTCATCACATTTACATTAAGGAATGTTGCAAACCAGTCAGGTAGCCTCAAAGGAGGATGAATCCAACCCTTAAATACATTGTCAAGGAAGAATTGCAAAAGTTACTGGATGCAGGATTCATCTACCCCATCTCCGATAGTGAATGGGTCTCTCCTTTGGTGCTAGTGCCAAAGAAAAATGGTAAGTGGAGAATCTGTGTCGATTATTGAGAACTGAATAAGGCCACCAAAAAGGACCATTTCCCTTTGCCCTTCATAGATCAGGTGTTAGATGGTCTGGTAGGGAAAAAGTTTTTCTCCTTCTTAGATGGGTTTAGCGGGTAGAATCAGATCCAAATCAGCCCGGAAGACCAAGATAAGACCACTTTCACTTGTCCTTGGGGTACCTTTTCATATCGGGTCCTTCCTTTTGGTTTGTGCAACACTCTCACCACCTTTTATAGAGTAGTATTGAGTATATTTTCTGAACTGGTTCATGATGCATTGGAAATATATATGGATGATTTTACTCCTTATGGTTATAACTTTCAGGAAGCTTTATCTAACTTGGGAAAAGTTTTGGACAAGTGTATTGAAATGAAATTGTTCCTCAATCTGGAAAAACATGAATTCTTGATGACTGAAGGGACTGTGCTAGGTCATGTAATCTCTCAGCAAGGATTATAGGTGGACCCCAACAAAATTGCGATCATCCAAAGGGTCCCACCTCCTCAAAAGATGAGAGATGTCCAAAGTTTCCTAGGCTTAGCAGGATATTATAGAAGATTCATTAAAGATTTAAGTAAGCTAGCCTCTCCATTGTTTGGTATTTTGGGGAAATATGTCGAGTTCATATGGA
This sequence comes from Pinus taeda, assembly GCA_000404065.3. NCBI lineage: Eukaryota > Viridiplantae > Streptophyta > Pinopsida > Pinales > Pinaceae > Pinus > Pinus taeda. The sequence goes on along the minus strand of APFE031481614.1, from coordinate 16,254 downwards.
CTCACAACTGTCAAGAAGCCCTAGATACATTGAAAATTAAACTCGTGATGGCCCCAATTTTGAGAGGTCCAAATTGGGCCCTACCTTTCCACATTCACACAGATGCCTCGAACAAAGAAATAAGAGCAGCCTTAGGGAAAGTTGATGAGAAGCTACCTTATGCCATATACTTTATATGTAAAAACTTGTCAAAGGTAGAGTTAAAATACACTGTAACCGAGAAGGAACTCCTAGCTATAGTCCATTCCTTAATAAATTCAAACATTACATCACAGGCTATCAGACCTTCTCACACACTGATCATGCTACAATTAGGTATTTAATCAACAAACTAGATGTAAATGCTCGCATCATTAGGTGGTTTCTTTTATTGCAACAATTTGATTTAACCATTCTTGATAAGCCTGATAAGGAAAATGTTGTTGCTGACTTTTTGTCTAGAGTAAATCTACCTGTAAGTGAGGAAGGAATGGTGGATGATCAAATTCCAGATGAACACCTATTTTCTATCTCAATACTCTCTCCATGGTTTGCTAATATAACAAATTACTTGGTTTCAAAAGAGTTCCCACCACACTTGTCCTCAAAGGAGAAGAGCAAGGTCATGAGGAAAAGTGTCCCTTTCACTTGGGTTGGGGGCAATCTCTTCAAACTTGGCCCAGATCAGATTTTGAGATGATGTGTCAGGGAGGAAGAAGTTTTTGACATTCTCGTAACTTGTCATGATGGGCCTTGTGGAGGCCATTTTGCAGCAGAGAGGACTACCTTCAAAATTTTGCAAGCAGGATACTATTGGCCCACTCTTCATCAAGATGTGAGGAGATATATTAGTCAATGTGATCAGTGCCAAAGGATGGGGAAACCTACTCCAAAGGATGAGATGTCCCTGCAACCTCAAGTGACTTTTGAGCCATTTGAGAAGTGCGGCATCAAATTTGTGGGTCCTATCAACCCTCCTTCAAACCAGAAAGAATACATCATTGTGTGCACCGATTATCTAACAAAATGGACAGAGACAAAGGCAATCAAGGCAGCAACAAAAGAAAAAGTAGTTGATTTTTTAAGAGAGAACATATTCTATAAGTTCAGGTATCCAAGAGAACTGGTTACAGTTCAAGGCAGTTAGTTCACCTCCAATCCGATTGAAGACCTGCTCATCCATCATAAAAGCAAGCACAATAATTCCACTCCTTACCATCCACAAGCCAATAGACAGGTGGAAGTCACCAACAGAGATTTATAGGGAATTTTGACTAAGGTAGTGAGCAGCAGCAGGAAAGATTGGGCAGATCGATTGGTTGAGGCCACCTGGGCCTACAACACCACATGAAAGACCACCACAGAGTTCACACCCTATGAGCTGGTCTATGGGAAGAAGGCTTCACTGTCGATAGAATTTGAATACAACACACTAAGGATGGAAGCTCAGCTATACCTAGATCTCAGCCATGCACAAAGGGAAAGGTTACCCTCGCTTAATGTATTGGATGAATAGATATTGCAAGCCCTTCTCCACACAGAAGTAATCCATCTTGAGAGGAACATATGGCATGACAAAAACATCAAGGAGAAGCAATTCCAAGAAGGAGATTGGGCATTGTTGTATGACTCAAGATATAGATATTTCAATGGCAAGTTGAGGACAATATGGCTAGGACCCTACACGGTAGAAAAGTGCAATGAAAATGGTTCAGTGCTGATCAAGACCATTGATGAGGAAGCCATCCCCATGATTTTCAATGGGCATAGGTTGAAAATCTACAAAAAGCCCCTCTCCAAGCAAGAACTTATTGAAGATCTAAGTAAAACAGTGTTGGTAGTGGAGCAAGTCTCTACCTCCCCTCCACTCACTCAATTAATATATATATATATATATTATATATATATAATATATATATATATATATAAAATAAGGACTCCAGTGAAAACCACTATGAGGCACTTGAGTCCCATCATTAGGCTGAAAACCTCTTTTGAGGTGGCCTAGTGATGAAAAAAAAAACAAAGAGAATAAAGATTCCTAGGTGAAAACCTCCCTTGGAGGTGCCCAGGGCAGGGAGGTAGGGTGAAAACCTCCTAGAGGTGCCTTATTTGTCTTTCAAAAAAAAAAAGATAAATTGAATTTTTTGAGTGCATTATAGGTCATAGATGGACCCCAAGAAGCAAGGGGACATGCCACCAAGCCTATTACATATCCTCTAGAATCTTTTGCATCGTCTCTGATTCTTTTTTTCCATATTTTGGTGTTTTTTTTCTGAAAATTGTGCATCCTACAGGAAGCCTTGTATGTTCTACAAGAGGCTCCTGTAGAAATCACAGAGAGCTCGAAATGAAGCTAAAAAAAGGATTGAAGTGCTGGGAATTTTCACAGAAAGCCTGTAGACCACCCTATAGCCATCCACCATCCTAACCCTCCATCCCACACCTGCGCCACCTCATTTCCAATTATTTCTTTCCTTCCTGCAAATAAAACACAAAAACCTATTTTTCAAAAAATCAAGGAAATAAAAAACAACATCCCTACAACTCACCTACAACCTACCAAATGCTTCTCCATTACCATAATATTATTCAATAAGCCTCCTCACAGGGCCTTGCATAACCCTTAGCTAAAAAGTTTAGGGGGAGAAACAGCTAGACGAGCTCCTGTAGGACTCTTGTAGCAGCTGATCCCCTTAAAAATCAAGCTCCAACAGTAGAATAGGTGCAGCCACATGTATGCAGAAGATGTTTGAAGCAAGATCTAGGAAAGAAGCACTTGTACAAAGAAACTAAGCCACATATCAAGAAGCCACAAGCATATGGTAGCAGGAATATAGATATGTAGCATCGGAGTTTGAGCATGCAGCAACAACAAAGCCACACAACACTGTAGCACAAACATTTTGACTTGTAGGTAAGTGTCTAAACTCGTTCCTCTATTGCATCTGTATAATTTGAAACTACATAAATGAATGGAATGGTTGGGATCAAATCAAAAAGTTTGCTAGTTAACTGTCCACCCTCGTCCAATTCGATTGCACTCATCTGGAGATCACATTGCACATTTGTCTAGTCAACTCACTAAAAATCTAAAAGGACAAGTAGTGGCAGATGTTTTGAACTCAAGCGCCAATGATGGGAAGTGATTGCAGACATAAAGCATAAATTCTCATGATGACATTGCAGTGGGGACCAACGGTCTGAATAATGATAATTTACCCTTTCTACCACTTCACCTCGTTGCCAAAAACCTCTCCTATAAGCATAATTATGCTCTCTCAAGCTTATTCACCACCTTTATTTCCATTTTTATCGTCATTCCCTCGACTGCAGTGAGCTCCCTACCACCTCCAGAGCCTCGAAACCATCGGTCTTTGTCATTTTCAGAACTTCTCCACTTATCGGGTTATATAGAAACATTATTGGGTTCTATAGGAGCAGTAACAGGTCCTACATGATCTCTTTCTACAGGAGGACCGGTGAGTAGTCTTGCAGAAGAATAAATGGGAGTTTCATTCAAATTCGGGCTCGAAGAGGTAGGCTCGGTATAAACTCACTTTGCATTTTCATATATACAAGGGGTGATGTGATTTTAAGAAATAATTGCGCTTGAAAAGGAAGAGGAATTGTATTCAAAAGTCTATCTGCTTCTTAAGAAAAAACACAGTTTTTGTCTTCTCTCTATTTTTGAAGTATTGTCTCCTTCTCCACCTTGGTACTCGCACATATGAGGAGTGATGCAATTTTAGGGAGAATTAAGCCTAAGAGAAAGAGAAATTGAATTAAAAAGTCTGTATGTTTCTTAAAGAAAAACATAGTTTTTTTCCTCTATATCCTGGTTTTTGAAAATTGTTGTCTCCTTCTCCACCTGAGGCATTCTAAAGAGTTTAAACATAATCACAGGAGGATTTATGCGGAAGGAACCTCTAAACTCAACCAAGCTACATGAACACCCTGAGGTAGTAGCCCTTTTTACTAGAGCCAATTGGATGCCATTCTTTGAAAAACTTCGGGGGTATGATGAAGAAGTAATGCAGGAGTTTTCCCTGTCCTTGATACCTCACTCAAAAACCCATGCCACTATTAGTTTCAGGGGTCTCACCATGGAATTCAACCCAAAGTTCATCAGTAGGGTTACTAGTCTCCCACTTGGACTACCCAGGAGCAAGGAGGAAAAACCACTAGGTCAAGTTGCCAAGAAAACCTTCTTCCAGCTAGATGAGCATCCTGTAGAGGACAAAAATGGCATCAGGAGAACAAGCATACCTTACCCTTGGGATGAGGTCAGTTATCAGATTATCAAATACATCTCCTGTGAAGGAAGGCACAACATAGTTTATGGGTACCATTTCAGACTTTTGCATGAGTTAAGATATGGCATGGATCTTCTTGCACCCGAAAAACTCAATATTCCCTATTTTCTCCTCCAGTCCATAATAGATTCCAGTATCAAATTAAAGGTAGGAGATCTAGACCAATTGGCTCACCATGGGATAATTAAACTGTTGGTGGAAGAGGCCCTCCACACCTTCACAATACCCATAGCTTGGGAGATTTTTAGAAATATGACAAGGGAATATGATGTAAAAGCCTTCACATATGACCTCAATCCATCTGAAAGTGAGGGAGAAGAACAAAAGGGGGAAGATGAGGAGGAAACCATGAAAGAGGAAGAGAAAACACAAACAGAGAAAGAGGAACCTGACAAAAGGAAGGAAGAAACCCAAATAGAGAAAGAAAAACATGAAACAGAGAAGGATAAGACCAAAGCAGAGAAGAAGAAGGAACCTAGGACAGGAGGAAAAAAGACTAAAACAAAAAGGAAAAAGACTAAATCAGTGAAGATAAAGACTATAGCAAAGAGGGTAGAAACTAAACAAGAAGAGGAGGAAATTAAAACAGGGATAGAAGAAACAAAACTAGCAGAGGCAGAAAAGACAAAAGAAGAAGAAATAGAAGAAAAGAAGGTAGAGGTGTCTCTTGAAACACTAGAAAGGGAGGCAGTAGTTGTTCTTGCTGCACTCAGCACCCCAGTTAAGCCCAAACCATTGAGAGAAAGGCAACCATCCATGTATTTCAAGGCTAAAAAAAGCACCAGGATAAAAATAGGGAAGCCACAGCCACCCTCAAAAGAGCCTATCACCATTGAAGATTCTCTTACTACCAAAAAGGAGGAATCTCCATCCAAAATCCCCATCACCTATGAAAGAGGAAGCCCTAGATCTTCCACTTGGAAGGAAAGGATAAAATTACAGGACTCTAAAACTATCCTACAGGAGGCATAGACTGCTCTACAGGAGACCTTGACAAAGCTACAGGAGACTGAGAAACTTGAGAAAAGGGCAGAAGAGTAGACCAAGGGGAAGGATGAAAAAGCAGGGATATTGGAACCTGACCCTCAACCTAGTTTAGGCTCTTGTTACAACCTTCTGGAAGGAGGGAAAATCATCCCACATAAGTTTGCAGTCCCTCTTTTTTTGAGCTAGAAAAATAAAGATTAAGGAGCCACAAATGGATGCAAATTGCAAAGTCCAAAGGGGTGGAAGACATTGGCCACATGGAAAGCAAGATTAGAGAGATGGGCAGAGAGTTGGCCACTGTAAAACATGCAGAAGCAATCAAAGATCTCACTTGGAAGTAGGGAATGAAATGTTAAGAAAATAGCTGCAAGAAAGGGAAACCCAAGTAGAGAGTGAAATTTTGAGAATACAGTTGCAAGAAAGGGAAACCCAGTTAGCATGCATGGCCACTTGGGCTATGGAGGCACTATAGTGTAGACAACCAACCAAATCATATGGATTATACCTCAAAGATTAGTGGCTACAGTTCCAGATCAAGACTCTGGCCCAGAGAGGCACCATATCTTTTCAGGATTATGGACAATTCATGGATCTATGTGACCACAGTTCAACAGAGGCCAAGGCAAAGTTGGCAGAGTTTTATTTACATAACATGGCCCTTACTGATATGAACCTATGGGAACCTAATGCTGGGCTAGGAGACTTGCAGCTGATGGTCATGGCATCTTGGATGAGTTATGAGGAGAAAATGGAAATAGAAATCAAGAAGTTGATGGCAAAAGAGAAAAATGAACCTTTAATGATCTGAGCTGAGCCAATAGACCCCATGGCTCTCATTAGCACCCACCAACACCTTTGAGATAATCCTCAAAGTGTCCTATGTATATCAGTGAGCAGGCCTAGGCTATTGCACATTTTGAAGACATGGAGAGATTGTGTGGAGGGTTGAATTTGAGGCCAATCCAATTTGCCTTCAAACTTTGCATAGAGTGCTTATACAGTGGCACTCTCCTTAAGGCTTTTCTCATCCTATTTGGGGAGTGATACTCCCTGATCTGTAGGCTGTGTGGCATTGTGTTCCACCTTCTCATGCAGGCATGAATGCAGTCAGTTGCTACGATTACTAGAAGGTGTAAAAGAAGAAGAAGAACAAAAATAGGGGGAAGAGGTGGATAGAAAAGCAGGATTCCATGATAAGGAGGAGGATATCACATCAGAAGCATGGGATGTCAGGGAATCCATCACGGCCATCAAGGATGAGGAGATAGACTAGTTTCTCAGAGGATGAGCAACCCATTCAATAAGGGGGTGATGATGAGCCCAGAAATGGATAATTATATGGGCTCATTTGGCCTCATAACTCAACTTAATCCACCATTATCATTAGTTTATTTCATGTTTTCGATTATATTTATGCTAATAGAGTGAACTAGGTTAGTCATTATGCCAAGAAGTCTAATGTGTGCTTTATGCGGATTTTTGGTCAATTTTGGGACAAATTCAAAGGATTAATGAGAATTTGGCAGCCAATATTTGAGAGAAACAAGGGAGAGGATTTTTAGGAGGGTGTCCCCCTCATTTATGACTCCCTACCTTGAATCCTCCTTCAAGAAACTCAGAGCACAAGTAGCCACATTGATGCATCAAAGGGTTAGCTGAGCAAGTGAAGAATAACTATTGTCTATCGCTAGCCTTGGGAGTCGAGCCTCCTTGATTTTAAGAGAGATGTTGTAGGCTCTAGTTGTATAAATAGGAGGGCTTAGGTTCTCAGTAGTCTAGTTGGTTGTTAGTCAATTTTGTTGCAGCTCTTGCTCAACTCATTTTCAAGCTTACTTTTGTGAACACTTTACGTAATGCGACTTATATTTTGATAATGGAGATGAAATATTTTCTGAGCCAGCACTGATTTCTTTTAGAGGGCTGAAGCTATTGGGTTAGGGCCCAACCCAAGCTACCTAGCACCTCTTGCTTTGTACTTATATGTTTTTTCTTCGGTTCATGAATTAATTTCTATTAGATAGATTCATTTTTCCTTAGTAGAATAGGTTGCTTTTGGTGGTTTACATAGTTGTTTCCATTTCAATTGTCAAAGTACGTTAAATAGTGGTAAGAGAAAGATACAAAAAGACCATCAACAGATATTGACCTCTTTTCCTCCTTTGGGGACCATGAATTGAGGTCAAGATCTGCTTGTTGCCATAAAAACATAGTTTTGCTTCTTCCATGCAATTTCTAGTGTTACAGTTTGATTCAAAGGTTAATGTTTTGCTTTAGATCCATTTTTCCATACTCATTCATGTTTCTGCAATAAAAATATTTCTATGCTTTCCTTTTCATATAGCATTTTTCAGAATTTTATTCTTTTAGGTCATAATTTAGGTTAACATAAGAGATAGTCTGTTCTTTTGGTACAACTAGTTCTTTTCTTGCTCAATTTCAGTATTTTGACTTGTATCTCTCTTACAACACACCTCTAATCATAATACATCAATAAATCAGCCATCATCATCTCTTTTCTCATAGGTTTCACAAGTCATTCACAGCCCTTCACGAATCTTCCCTAATTTTTGCATTCTTCTCATAATCTTCCCTCTTGTCTCTTAAACAAATCCAACCATCATTTTCTTTCCTAATCATCCTTTATGAGCTTCAGACACCTTGACACCTCCCTCTAATCCTTAGATACCATTTCCCACCATTTTCCCACCTTTAAAACCTCTAAAAACAACTCTCAACATCCTCCTATAGATCCTCCTGTAGATCCTCCTGTATATCCCCTACAGCCTCCTATAGAATTTCTTGAAAGTGACTTTTTGAGGTTCGATTGCAGAGAAAGTCTCCAGAAGGTTACCAGCGTCTTATTAGGACTCTCCCACACCTTCCTACACCTCTACAAATGCCAAGGTCACCTTTCGTCACCACCAAATCTCTGCCACAACCACAAACAGATAAATTACAAGCATAACAATTTCACATAAAATACACAAAAACCCAAAAATATGTTTTTTTCTCATTTCCTTCTAGAAGTAGCTTAAATAGATGTACTTTACTTTCTCAGTAGACAATGGCACTCATTCCATCAGTTTTTATCTCTCTTTCTACAAAAGTAGGGTTAGTGGGTAAATTAGGGTTTGCTAGAGTTTGTTGTATACTCAAATATTCTTTCTCGTTTTGCAAGTAGGATAGCCTCTGTAGAGTTATCTTTCTTTCATCACAGTTAAAAGCTTCTTCTGGAAACTCATAGAAGTTGGCTTGAGCTCCTAGTGATCTTGCGCAGCTGACCAAGTGACAGCCTGCAGTAAGAGCTAGTACTTGTGCATACAACACCGTCGCTTCCAAGTTTGTTACGAACTACCGGGTTGATAAAAGTAAAGTCGGAAGCCCCAATAGTTGTAGCATTCTTGCTACAATACTGGTGCTCACCAGTATCCTCCTTATTAAACTTTCCACTTTTTTTTCCTTCCTTTTCATCTCCCTGTATGAGATGCAAGGGCTTGAGTTTCCTTATTACGTGGATTTTACAAGCTCTTCTTGGATAAATTTCTAGCTTCCTCTTGGATAAATTTCTATCCTTCTCTTGGACGCAATTAGTCCAGAGCTTATCAAACTTAGGAAAATTTTCTTGAGCTCAAATTCACTGAACAAGAGGCTCCCATGAGGAAGTAAATACATTGAGACTTATTGTAACAAGTTCTTAATCATTAATAGTATCTCTAATGGCTCTAATCTCATCTCTCAATTGAGAGACTCTCATAATATAAGGGACAACAGAATTTGATTTACTCATCATGACACTATGGAGATGATTTCTTAAGGTTAATTTCCTATTGGTGTTGTCACTCTAGAACAATCCTACAAAAGTAACTTACATTTCTTTGGTAGACTTTAATGCAACAACATGTGGAATCAAGTGGTCCTTGATGGAATCTATCAAGATTCTCTTAGCCCTGGATTCATTCTTATTATACTTTGCTTTCTCATCAGCCCCCTTTGCCTCTATAATAAATTTCTCCATGTGATCCTTAAGAATTTTCTTCCAAGATATGAAATTAGTAGCACCATCCAACCCGTCTACTACTTTAAGACTTGGAACCATTTTGACAAGTGATCTAGAATCCAATCAAACCGTTGATTACTATCTCTTAGGCTTACTTCAATGGCTGATATTTCAACAAAGCCATGATACCATGTTGAATTTTCTAAAAAATATACCGTAGAATACAATTTTATGCCAAATAGTTACTTCCTAATGATTTCCAACAAACATTTATGCCACTACTATCATTGAATAATTACACTTCATAAAATATCAATAATAAATGCATAGGAAATAGAAATACAACCATGCATAATAGAGACAAAAAAATCTACGTTGGGAAACCCAAGGGAGAAAACCCAACAAATTTTCTTAGGAGAAATTATTCTTTCAAAATGTTTACAAATCATCAATTTGTCTAGAAACATGTGCCAATATCTAGTCAAGGTACTAGTCAAACTTGGTCAATACTTCAACAAGTCAGTGTTGGTCAAGCCAACTAAAATATTAGAATTTCAAAACTAGACAATGGCTTGGTAAAAGTAGGGTTGTAGTCAAATTTGGACCTGCAGTTAAGTTGTGGCCTTCTTGCAGTCAAACTGTGGCCTTCCTGTAGTCAAACTATTTCCTTCTAGTGGTAAAATTGTGACCTTCCGATAGTCAAATATGGGATGAAACAACTCATTCAACGCAATTCAAACTCGATCAAATCAACTCAACCAATATTGTCAAACTTTTCTTCCTTCTCCAGACATGCGAGTATCCAAGAGGGGTAAGAATGATGGAGAAAACTTTCTCTTCATTAGTGTTGAAATGAGGCATCACAATGTCTATTTATACAAGTGTAATAAAGGTGTGAAAACCCAAGAGACACACCTCTTCATAGGCTAGATGAACTGAATTCTTCTTTGGTTAACCTGTCCTTTTAATATAATTTTTTTCCTAATTCATCGAGGCTGACTTGGAGACATTTTAGCAATGTGGGAATACGTCTTGATTCTACACAAAAATTAACAAATATCAGTATATGAAATTTATATGTAAATCTATGTGGAAATGAAAATTATGGCTAAGCTAGAGGAGTGGATGCAGATTAAAATATCTAAGGAGGGGAGGTTTCTTGTGATGTTATTAATCTAACCCATTTCATTTATTTTCATTCTACCTATTCCCTGATGAATTAAAATGGTTTGCACTAGGGAAAATTTTAGGGGCTAATATTCACAGACGGGCTATTTTTCCATGCTTTCCAAAAAAGATTAGCTAATTTCCATTTTTTCTAAAAATGTTTCTGCCTAATTTTATATTGTAACATTATTTCACCTTAAAAATAACCAAAAATGTTATATATAAATTATATAAAATGATTAGAAATTTGAATATTTTTACAAAAATATTGTCAAACATTTTATAGATTGCATATGATGGACTACGAGATTCGCCAAGGTTTCTAAACTTCAAGATAAATTTTCATCCTTAAAATTTTCCTTGGTTTGCACAATAGAAAATGAATTTGGATATGGGTTGTCTAGGTGGACAACGAGGCCCATGTTATTTCCTTTCTTGTGGGACATGTTGAAAATAATTCAACATGCAAAGAATGCAAAGGGGAAACAATAAGTGAAAAAAACAAGATACATACAGAAGGCCTAAAACATAGAGTATGTAGAATGAAAGAAGGTTAGAAAATAGAATGCAGTGGAAGAAAACACACAAGAATGGAATTACATGAGAAACTATAGAGGTAGAAACAATATCTTCGAGCCAGTGTGCTGATTGGGGAAGCATCCCTATGATTGTGTTGAGGCATAAACTATGTGCTTGTGCTCGATTAGCCAGTGGGAAACTCAATGAATATTTGAATCACGTAGTTCTTACTGATATAGTTGATAAATCACTTGAGTGCTTGTTGGAAGGATGATAAAATATTATGCATCTGAAATAATCCACTGTGGTGCTTACTAAAAAGTGTTGATAAACCACTAAGTGCTTGTTGGGGAATCTGACAAACCTCTTAGTGCTTGATAAGTAACTTGATAAAACACCTAGATAGTGGCATTTAGATTCCTACAGTATCTCCCTTGAAAATCTAGCTAATAAGACACCTATGTAGTGCATTCATTCTATTGGAACTGAGTAGTGCCTAACTGATACTTGGACGAATCCCTATGATTGATTCCATGGAAGTAGAAGAGTTGATCAGGGACTCATGTCCCAAGTGTCGTAAAATGCTCAAAATTTAAAGTGCTAAAAATTGGCTCAAACTTGAATGACCGGATAGATCTCGTCCTCCTGATTCCGGTGCCACAAACGGTTCAAAAAATGGTCGTCGTATGTGAAAGTTACGTAAAAAAAAATTCGCCCAATAACCCTTAAATTTTGAATTTTCAAAACAAATTAAAAAAATAGAATATTCCACAGAATATTGCTTGGAATATTCCATGGAATATTCCTTTTGGACGGGCCAATTAGAATCCACCACGTGGCAAGCCTGGAGGCCGCCATGTGGTTCAGGTGACGTCAGCACAGTGTGGCCGCATATACAAAATTTCGGTGGGGTTGTGGATTGAACCCTCGACCTACCTTGCATGAAGTCAACGATTTACCAACATGCCACAATGGTGGCTGTTGAAAGGTATGGGAACCACATTACATTTAAAATTTGAAAATAGACTGCGGCAGGAAAATAAGGGGGCCAACCCCCATGCCATATGACCGAGCCCTTAGAACCGTGGGCCAAACCTAACCACCGGGCACGAAATTCGAGGTAAAACGCCGAGTGAGTTGTGCTCACATGCACATTTATTAACTGCAGTTCAGTTGGCGGATTTTTTGGTAGAGCGCCAAATTTAGCGGTCCCTCCATAATTGGCGGAGCTTTATTAAAGTTAGCTGGAGTTCGTTTAGGGGAAACTAGCAGTTGGGAGTAAATAGCCATAACTTTGGCTAGGAAAGGCGGTTTTGGACGACTTTTTTTGCTTTAATTTTGGGTATTTTGGACATTCTGAAGCCATTGGCACAGTTCTTTCAGCCATCAGAGGTCATTTTCATAGGTTTTGGAGCCGTGGAAGTTCTAGGAGCCACCAGGGCCTAGTATTGTGAGAACTGTATCAGGTTGCAGGTATCCATTGGAGGTGAACCAGCAATCAATCTTGAAGGATTCAAGTGTTTTGAATCTGATTTTACAGTCTATTTCACATGTAGAGACTTCTATTCAACTGTAAATTCATTTTGAGAATTTAATTAAAACGAGGACAGGCCCATTTGGGAGCCTTGGACCCAGCAGACATAGCCCAGGAGGGGTGAACTGCTTCATCAACTTCTTTTGCATCTGTGGTTGATTTATTTTGCAAAACAAATTTGTTTTAATGTGTTAAACAGTAAAATGAAATAATTCTGCTATGCTTGATTGGATCATGAACAACTGAAAATTTCATTTGTTTCTTTACTGCAAGACATGGGAATCTTTTAAACATGTTTACTACTGAATTGAATACCTTGCAAACCTTTTCCAAGTAGTTTCAAATTCAGATCAAGTTGGTATCAGAGCCTTGAACAAGATAATGGTAAAGAATCGTTACCCACTCCCAAGGATAGATGATTTTCTAGACCAACTGAAAGATGCTCGATATTTCACTAAGTTAGACTTGCGCAGTGGATATCATCAAGTAAGAATTGAAGAAAATGACATTTGGAAGACAATATTTGAAATCAAACAACGACTTTTTGAATGGCTTGTGAAATTCATGTGCAACTTTCATGCGGGTAATGGATGATGTCTTGCATCCTTTTCTTGATGATTTCGTTATTGTCTACTTAGATGACATCTTAATTTTCAGCAAGTCTAGAGAAGATCATGTCATGCATGTTAGGAAAGTACTTGATGTTTTGAAGAAGAATTAGTTATTTCTTAAAATGTCAAAGTGTGAATTTGGAAAGACTTCTTTGGTTTATTTGGGACACATAGTAGGAGGAGGTGCTTTGAGGATTCATCTTGCTAAAATAGAGGCTATTTTGAATTGGCCTACTCCCAAATCCATAACAGAGGTAAGAAGTTTTTTGGGTGCAGCTCAATATTGGAGGAAGTTCATCTCTAACTTCTCTTCTATAGTAGCTCTTATGCATGCAATGACAAGTGTGAAGCATGCTTTCCAATGGGGAGGCAAGTAGCAAAAAGCTTTCAAATCTTTGAAAGAGAAGATTAGTTTAGCTCCGGTCCTTGCATCACCGGATTTGGGATAGCCATTTGAGATACAGACCGATGCTAGTGATTATGCCATGGGTGCAGTTCTTCTACAGCATGGTAAGCCTATTGCTTTTCATTCTGAAACTTTTAATGGTGTTGTTGTAAATTATCCTACCTATGATAAGGAGTTGTATGCATTGGTACAAAGCGTCAAAAAGTGGAAACACTATTTGATGGGCAAAGAAACTATTATACATACCGACTATCAGCCCTTACAGTACTTGTAATCACAAAGCAAGTTACTTCAGATGGATGGGCTTCTTGCAACAGTTCCATTTGGTAATAAGGTACAAGAAAGGTACTCTGAATAAAGTTGTTGATATGCTTTCAAGGCCTATTATTGGTGATGTTACTTTACTTAAGAATTATTCCATTGTACATGATAGTTACATCTGATGATGACTTTAAAGATGTGTATGCTAGCTTGAGTAAAGGGAATCATGTAGAGGAAAATGACTATCACATGCATAACAATTTGTTGTTTCATTTGGGAAAGTTGTGTATACCACAGGGGGAGAGAATAAATATCATAAGGGAAGCTCATTCTTCTCTTATTGCTAGCCATTTTGGTGTAAGCAAAACAGTTGCACATCTACAGAGGTATCGCTATTGGGCTCGCATGGTAGATTCTATTTCAAGGATCATAAGAGGTTGTTCATTATGTGCTACAAGCAAGCCTAGTAATAGGAAGCTTGGCTTGTATACTCCTTTGTTGGTACCTTCTAGACCATGGGAAAGCATCGCTATGGATTTTGTAGGAGGTTTACCAAAATCTAGAAAGTAGCATGATTATTTATATGTAGTAGTTGATCGTTTCAGCAAAATGTGTATACTTATGCCTTGTAAGAAAACTATAATTGCTAAACAAACTGCTGAATTATTTTTTCATCATGTATGGATTCACTTTGGTTTTCCTACTTCCATTATTAGTGACAAGGATTCCATATTTGTGGGGAATTTTTGGTCCAACCTATGGGAGATGATGGACACAAAGTTGAAGAAAAGTATTGCTTTCCATCCGCAAACAGATGGACAAACCGAAGTTGTGAACATAAACATTGTGCACCTCTTGAGAGGATATTGCAGCAAGCATCCCAAGCTTTGGGATGAACATTTGCCCTACATACAACATGCTTACAACTGTGCCATGCACTCTTCCACAAACAACTCACCATTTGAAGCTTGTTTTGGTTACTTGCCAAAATCACCTCTTGATTTCATTCTTGATAAAGATGTTGCCATTGAGGGACATAGTGATATTGACAAAGCTCGTTCATTCATTGAAAGAATTCAGTAAATTCAAGAACAACTTGAGAAGAGTCAAGGCAAGTACAAGGAAAGACATGAAAAGCATAGAGTCGATCACAAGTTTCAAGAAGGGGATGAGGTACGGCTGTACATTAGTAAGGAAAGAATGCAAGGAGAAGGTAAAAAGCTGAAGCCTATTCGTTATGGTCCATTCAAAATCCTCAAGAAGGTTGGAAATAATGCTTTTCAATTAGATTTGCCTTCCTACATGCAAACGTATTTTGTTGTTAATGTGGAGAACTTACATTTGTATGAACCTCCTTTGATTGCTGATCATGAAAGCATTATTCAGTTGCCATCTATAGAAGATTTCTCACCAGAATATTTAGATGAGCTGAAAGAAGATAGAATCCTTGATAGAAGGACACGCACTTCAAGGAGGGGCAATGTAGATTATGTTCAGGTTGGTTTCAAAGGCAGCAAACCGAACAAGGCAAAGTGGATGGAGGTGGATAGAGTGAGCGCACTATACTCTCACCTCTTTAACAGGTAGTTGAAGGCTTTTGGCGTCCAAAAGCTTCCCAATGGGGAGGCATGATCAGGTACTCATGTCCCAAGTGTCGTAAAATGCTTAAAATTTAAAGTGATAAAAATTGGCTCAAACCTAAACGATCAGATAGAGCTCTTCCTCCCGATTCTGGTGCAGCAAATGGTTTGAAAAATGGTTGTCGAATGTGAAAGTTACGTCAAAAACAAAATCGCCCAATAACCCTTAAATTTTGAATTTCCAAAAAAAATTAAAAAAAGAATATTCCACGGAATATTCCTTTGAATATTCCATGGAAAATTCATTTTGGACGAGCCAATCAGAAGCCACCATGTGGCAATCTGGGAGGCCGCCATGTGGCTCAGGTGACGTCAGCACAGTGGGGGCGCATATACAAAATTTCGATGGGGTTGTAGATTGAACCCTCGACCTACCTTGCACGAAGTCAACGGTTTACCAACGCACCACAACGGTGGTTGTTGAAAGGTATGGGAACCATGTTCCATTTAAAATATGAAAATAGACTACAGCGGGAAAATAAGGGGGCCAGCCCCTAAGGGCCAGCCCCCATGCCATATGACCGAGCCCTTGGAACCGTGGGCCAAACCTAACCACCGGGCACGAAATCTGAGGTAAACCGCTGAGTGAGTTGTGGTCACATGCACATTTATTAACTGCAGTTTAGTTGGCAGATTTTTTGGCAGAGCGCCAAATTTGGCGGTCCCGCCATAATTGGCAGAGCTTAACTAAAGTTAGCTGGAGTTCGTTTAGGGGACACTCGTAGTTGGAAGTAAATAGCCATAAATTTGGCTAGGAAAGGCGGTTTTGGACGAATTTTTTTTTGGATTTTGGGTATTTTGGACATTCTGAAGCCATTTGCACAGGTCTTTCAGCCA
>APFE031481612.1:0-17001 GCA_000404065.3 Pinus taeda | reverse complement strand
ATAGCAACAATTACTCATTTATTTTCAACCAGTAAATTCTAAATTCACCCCTCATATATTTTCAGACCTACACAATAAATCTAAGTAATCATTATCCAAATCAGTCAAAGTTGAGCAGTTATTAACAATATACCATAGGAGCCCACTGCCCTCAAGTCTCCTCTCTGCATCTTGACTGACCTTGACTTTGTAGTGATCGTGGGTTTTACTCTCTTTCGCACTTCCATCTCCATCTTGTCTGAGCTCATGGATTTTCCTTCCGTTTCACATGGGCATCCGCTATCACAAATTCCTATAAATCCCAAGCTGCAGGGGAAGGAGGTGGGGCTCTTGAAGCAGAGGAATCAATGGCAAAAGCCCAGAATTTTGAAGACGGAAAAGTCTGCCACCGGATTTCTGCAAGTAATCCCGGCATAGGCATCCATGTGTTTGTGCCCACGATGTTGGTCTCGTTGGCTCTCATCATCAGGCATTGGGAAGCTGTAAGGGGAGCGCTGCTCTACTGAGTTCGATTCCTATATGCTGTTTCACCCAAGTTGAGCTTCGGCTTCGGCGTCTTGATTCAGTCTTCTGGTTGATTTTGTGTAATATTATCATCCTTCTTCTCTCCATCCAATCGGGATTGTTCTGTGTAACTTCCAGTACCGAGCAACAAGGAGATTCAAGTGCATTTGTGAAGGAAATTGAAACCAGGCCAAAGCAACAGAACGCTTTGGAGGGGACTGGGACGGAAAGCAGAGAAGCTCCTGGAAAAATTGAATGGACTGATTCCATTTCCATGAGTCTTACTGTTACACAACCTGAGCAGAAAAAACCATCTGCTAAGCGAACCCGCAGCGGTGTTAATGGTATGACACAAGACAGAGGCCAAGACGATTCTGACATGAAAAAATTGATGGCCGAGGATCATGCTCTTGTGAAATCTGAACCGATGGTGACAGATGATGAATTGAAGCAGAAATGCGATGATTTTATTGCTAAAGTCCATCACCAAATACGTTTACAGAATAGTACATACTTCACAGATTACAACAGTCAAATGGGTTTACCTGTGAGTGGTTTGGAGAAATGAGGCTTACCCAAGTTCAATATCAACAATTTTGATATTTAAATTTATATTAAATATATTGTTGTAATACTTCAACTTTGTTGTTGATCCATTTTATAATAGTTTTCTGGAATCTATCTTATTAACCCGACCCGGAATGTGTTTGGGATTGTAGATTCATCCAAACACAATTTTGTAACTAGGATCTCTCAATCTACAATCGAAATGTATTAACTCTTGTAACTACAGTATTCGGCTATTTATCTTTGAGCTTTTAAATGGTTTTTACAATTATACCAGTATCAGTATTTTGATTGAAAACAAAGTATGTTAATCAGATAAACTTCAATCCTAGATGTAACAAATAAACATGGAACTTCATGAAACTTCATTGCTTAAAAAGCCCTGTGATGATTAGTTAGCACAGTGATGAGATTCTTTCAAAAAAAAATCGGCAAAGGTGAAAGATGATCATCCATACATCCCAAATCAGTCTCAAATATTTGCAGTTCTATTTAGCTTTCTCTTGATTTCTATTTAAACATATATTACAAGTCAATCTTTTCATTTATTCCCAGGGGCAACTCCCCATTATACTATTTCTTAGAAATTAGATGCTGAATAAAACTTGATCCTGGATATCAAAATAAATCTCACAAGATTGCCTCCCGCTAGGCAATCCATGTACCTAGAAAAAGATGAAAATAAATTTGTTAATCAGGGTTAGCTTAGTTGGACATGGTGTCCCTGTGGCTGATTCCTGTCTAATTGCTTGAGCTGTGTTCGAAAGATCGTTTTCAATGCTATGAATATCAATTTATTGGATTAAGGTTTAGTAGTTGAAACAGGGCAAAGAGTTGAAGTTTATTAGGTTCAAAGTTCGTGAGAAAAGGTGTTGTGACCTCAAAAAAATAACTTTCCGTTTCAGTCCCCTTAGTTGTTAGTCAAACTTGATTGAAATCTATGCTGCCGACTGCTATGCATCAGGGTCTATCCTTATCCTTGTAATAGACTGCCTTTTGCTTGAATTTCCTTGTAATTTACTGCACAGAGTCTTGTAATTTGGGGCCATGTGAGGTCTAGGAAAGTTGACCGCGTCCAAACCCTATATTATTACCTCGCAATATCAATGCAAGTCACATCATCAATTCTGGTCTTTAGAATTTTGATATTTAGAATAAATTTTTCCTCCAAAATTTCTCGGATTAACTGGAGCAAAAACATCTTAACACAAAACCCATTATTAAAAATTCCAAATTTCCATTTCACTATCTCCTTTCGATTAATTGTATAAACCACACTCCATGAGAAGGCTTGAGATTCTGTCGATTGCAGATTTCTGCATTCAACGGGCATACAACAAAGTCACAGGATCACAAAATATGTAACGGATATAAAAATGCACAGAATTTGTAGAGGATATAAAGATACTCAAGGGAAGAAAGGAGAGTTAAGGATTTTTGCAAACCTAATTTATAAAATTCAATTATCAAGTAAATACAATAAAAATGAAAACAAACAAAATTTTCATTTGAAAATAAGTTTCCAAAATTATATAATGAAGCTTTTATGAAATTTTGAAAAATTATATATTTTTAATTGTCAAAAGTGTCATCCAAAACTATTCATTAAAAGTGATATTTAACAATATAATATATGTTTCAACTATAATTTATAGAAATATGTTATTCAAAATATTTAATATTTTATTTGTAAATTTGTATTCAAAATCATAAAAATAATATAAAAGTTGAGATATGATGTATTTAATTATATGGGAGATAGTTTAGTACTATAAATGTTTGAAATTATATATGGATAATATATATATTGGTCTAATGTAAAAAATAATAAAAGATTTAAAAGTAATATGAATTTAATAAGAAGATATGTTGAAACATTAAATGTGGTGAATAATAATGAAACATACAAATAAAAGGTTAATAATAAAAATATTACAAATAATAAAATTCAATTTTTATATTTATTTGTTTATTATAAATTTATCAACCCAATTTTTAGATAAAAAATAAAATATATTATATATATATATATACAATATATATATATATATAATATAATATATTATTATAATAACATATATCATATTAAAATATTATAACATATAAAGTAGTAGATAATTAATATCCATTTCATCATATAAATTAAAATAATGATTCCATAACCATATTTAAATTTAATTAGTAAGCACATACAAATTTAATGCTTATAATAAATTTATGATATAATAAGATTCTTAACTATGATATTCACCTCCACTTTACCATGGATATTATTAACTTGGTGATGTTATTTTCTTGATTATATATAGATATTTAGAAAACAACATCACCATGATGACAAACTGTGAAAACATACATATACAAATATTATTAACTTGTCAATAAATTTTGTTAAAATATCATGACCAATCAATACAACATGCCAAAAGACCACAACTCATTTCACAATAAAAATATTTTGTTTTAATTGAATTTGATAACATATTTTTAATTAAATCTAAGAGAAAAAATGTTATAATTACTTTTTAGATATATGTAAATGCTCTATCCTCTACTTCTAAAAATATTTAGTGGATATTCCATAGCAATTAAATTGGGTTTTAATAATGTTTTTTTTTTTTTTCTCGGTTAAACTATTCTATTATATACAAAACCAGGTTACATTTACAATCATTCTGTCTGAGAGATCCAGTTGCGTGAAAGTTTGGCATCCTGGAACAACCAAATGTAGCAAAAATAGAGGGCTGACCTGTTCATTCCCTCATAGAGGTGACCCTGACCAGTAGAATCACTCCCGCGCAGGGGAGAACAAAATTGACACCCAAGCATAACTAAAACCGACCTTACGCCGCAGCGTTGGCATCTTGCCGCATTGACACATTAACACAAAAATATTCGACACGAAGACATGCCAGAGACACTTGGACACATGGACATAACCAAAAAGAAAGGAAAAACCAGAATCCCACCCGAGCAACAGGACCTGAGACCTTGCAGCAGACTAGTCTTCTGACACCTCCTCCATAATTGGGCACCATCCATATTCTTCCGCTTCTTGAGCTTGGCCCTCTTTCGCCTCGGCTGCTTCGGGTTGCATCTGGTCCTTCTCCTTTTCCATCTGAAGGTGTGGCAATTCCGTGGCCTTCCCCTTATCCGTTGCGGGCAATTCAGAGGTTTTGGCAATGTCGACCGGTGCAGCGAATTCTTGAGGAGCACTGGTACCGCCCTCGTCCTGGGCTTCATCAATGAAAAGAACAGAGACATGGGCATTAATCCGGGGACAATTCAAGGGGCTGTTGAAGGTAAAGACAGTTGAGCCGAAGAAAGGCGAAGATGAAGACCCAGGTGAGCTTGCCTCCATATATTGGTTGTGCCTGAGAGAGCTAGCACCTCCCAAATGAGGGCAATGGTAGTGGCAGCGACAGTGAGGGCAATGACAGTGGGAAAAGGTCTCCGCCTTGGCTGAAGGGCGCGATGACCCTCCACGGTTGGAGCCACGACGACTTAGCATCCGTTGTCGAGTCCTTACCATGTTAATAGGGCAGTACAGAGCCGAATTAAGATACAGGAAACCGGGAGGGGCATAAACCAGCTGGGCAGTCAGACTAGGGCTAGAGTAAATCGAACTAGGGCTGGAATATGTCAGCACCAGCAGCGGCATGAGAACCCCAGATCCTGCCCAAATGAACATGGCGACTCCTGTGTTGCCTTTGTTTATAAAATCCCTTCCTCTGCCTCGAGGGTCATCCTCCATTAAAATGGCATTCAATTGCGCCGCGGAGCCGAGTTATGTGGCGCAGCCAAAAAAGGGTGGAGCGTAAATGCTCCTTGGCTGCCGTCCCCTGACATTTATCGCCAACCTCCGGGAATGTCCTTCTCTACCAACGTCCAAGTCACCTCTGCGCATGGCAGGCAGGTGGCCTCCCCTGCACGCCCGTCCCATCATCCTAATCACTCTGGTTTGCACCCGCATCCGGGGGGGGGTTTTAATAATGTTAAAAATGAGAATACATGCGAAATTTCTGATTTCAACCTTTTTTGATTCATTTTTTTAGATTGTTTATTCTGAAAAACAATCTCAAACACAAGACGTGAAATTTATATAATATAAACAAAAAAATTATAACCCACATTGGTCAATGTTAGCTAAATTAATAGTGGTTGATAGACAAATGGAATCTATAGTCTTGCTTTGAGAGGAACTAATAAGTTGAGATGCATAGTGGATAAATTGGGCTGACACTCTACAACCTAGAATGGGGTGATGTTAATGATATTTGTAAACATTTACATGTTGGCAAATAATAAAAAATTAAAAATAATAGAGAGCCTAATATGGGGGATCTGTTGTAGTGTTCCTAAATTATTGTAATCATTTAAATGTTAACTCAATTAATTATAAAAAGTTAAAATTAATATAAATGATAAATTTCAATTTGTAATATGGTAATTTTGTTTTTATTAATAAAATTATGAACACTTTTTTAGATAATAATAAAAAAAATCATAATATACATAATCACATTAAAATATATGACTTATTTCACCATATAAATTAAAATAAGATTTATAACCATATTTAAATTTAATTAATAAGCACATAAAAATTTGATAGTTATAATACACTTACGGTATGAGCCTCCACTTTATAGTGAATATTATTAACTTGGTGATGTTATTTCTTGATTATTGTGTACAAATTAAGAGATGTCCATGATGACGAATTATGGTGAATATTATTAACTTGGTGATGTTAGTTGTTGATTATTGTGTACAAATTAAGAGATGTCCATGATGACGAACTTTGGAAACATGCATTTACAAACACTATTAACTTGTAAATAAGTTTTGTTACAATACCGTTAGTGTCATGACCAATCAATGCAACATGCCCAAAAACCATAACTCACTTCACAATATAAATATTTTAATTTATTTTAATTTAATTTTATAACATTTTTTTAATTAAATCTAAAAGCCAAAATATTATAATTACTTTTGAGATATATGTAAACCATCTATCCTCACTGCTACTATAAAAATATTTCGTAGATATTTTGTAGAGATTAAATCAAGGTTTTTATAAAGTTAAAAATTAAAGTACATGTGAAATTTATATAATATAAACAAGTGAGGAACTAATAAAACGATATGTGGAGTGGAAAAATTTGGCCAATAGGCACTCTACAACCCCAGTGATGTTGATGATACTTGTAAACATGTATATGGTATTTCTTTTTATTAATAAAATTATGAACATTTTTTTTAGATAAAAGAAAATCATAATAGACACATTAAAATATATAACATATAAATAGTAGCTATAAATTAAGATAGATTTTACCATATTAATTAAATTAATGATTCTATAGCCATATTTAAATTTAATTAATAACACATAAATTTATGATTACAATATAATAAGAATTTTAACTATGGATATTCACTCCACTTTACTGTGGATATCATTAACTTTTAAATAAGCTTTGTTACAATACCACATGCCCAAAAACCATAACTCATTTCACAATCAAAATATTTTATAACATTTTTTTTAATTAAATCTAAAAGAAAAAAAAGTTATAATTACTTTGAATAAACTATTTATCCTCGCTACTACTAAAAATATATTAACTCAAGATTTTAATAAAAATAAAATCAAAAGATCCATCTTAGTTTCTATTAAGCGACTAGGGGAATACAATCTTCAACTTTTGCACTCAAAAAAGTTTGCGTTCTGAGAGATTTGATCCCTCTTAACACTTTTAGTAAATCCAGAGTTAAGATGGATCTATGTTGGTTAATTGCTTGCTCACACATATGGACATACATAAATTTTGGTGGTCATTAACAACTTGTAAGCCTACATATTTACAAGTTTACTCTTACATAAGTATTGAGGAAAACAAAAAATATCCAATTTTTATGCAAACATTTGCTTAAATTAATATTTGAATTTTATCCAGAGATTTGATTAAATTATGGTGGGAAGTACACAAATATTTAAAAAGAATGCATGAATATTGCAACCTTATCGGCATAATGTAGTTATCCACATGACATTATCTTCTACAAATTTTGCACTAAGACCTTCAAATTATGCTTCAATCAAATGTTTGAAAATCATTTTTTAATAATATTGAAAAATAAATATTTATTTTCCAAGCTAAACATTATAAGTTGCATTAGTCATTGCTAAATTAATAATGGTCAAGAAGCAAATCTATTGCTAAAATACTACTTTAGCAGGGACTGATAATATTATGAAGAATCCACATAGATCTATTTTAACTAAGAATCTATCTACCAATGAGAAGAATCAAATCTCTAGAGGTGCAAACCTTTCCTTAGACTTTGTACTCAAAAAGAAAATTGCATCTAGATAAATTTGATCCGTCATGGTGCTTGGTAGATTCAGATGGGTCTATGTCGATCTAATTAATTTATAAATTATTAAAAACTAATACATAATAACTAAATTTGAAAAGTAAAGATTACATTCTATAAAAACAAAATTAGATCAATGCTTATTATGAAAATAGTAAAAATATTTCACATAAGACAATTTAGCGAAATGATTCAAAATGATATGGACTTTCATTACATTATTTTTTAAGATAGAAAATAATAAAAAGCTAGAATACATTTTAAAAAATGAATAATTTAAAATTCACATTTTAAAAAATTAGTTCTCTATGTAATTATAAAAATAAAAGAATTGTAAATTGATAATATTAAGAACTAAACAAAGTGTGATGGCGAGTGTGAACAACACTAGGGTTTCATCATTCTCTATGTAGGCAATTGCCGCGACTCATGATGCATGGCTAGAAGCCGACTTCCATTGCAAGAAACCAAGGCCAAGGGAAGGCGAGCACTCGTGGATGGAGCAAAATGATTGGTTATTCTCTTCGCGTAAGGCCATCCAAAGTGCATGTGGAGAAACTATGTATTTTTTGTAGAATGTGCAGGTGGATGAAATATTGTCTATCAAACGTGATGCAGGTGCAAAGCTTCTCTTTTATGAAACAATTGCTCGAATAAAACTAGAGGAGATCCAAGTAGTAGGTTTGTACAAGCCCCTTTGCAATCTCTGGTTATTAACATCATCGTGTATCTCATATCAAATGTAGTTTATTGCATACATTGCCATGGAGTTTTTCATTAGAGTCATACTTGAACTTGTATCCATTAGCATCATACCTCTAATTCGCATTCTTATAGAACCCAAAAGGCGCCAATGTTGCAACCTTGCTTTGATACCACTTGTAACATCCCCTAGTAAACCTCGTGTAAAAATACATAGGATCAAAAAATTTCTACGGAATTTACTAGCATGTAATATTCCCAATCACTTATTCCATGTTCCTTAACTTACCATTAGTTAAAATCATCATTATTACATAAAGTAACTTTAGAAATAGAATATCAAGTCACATAATGTAACAACCATTGTTACAACACTTAACATAAAGCTCCCTATTGTAACCCATTATCATCGTTAATTTAATTAGGCTAGTTAATCACATATTTGATGTTGTAAGTGTGAACATCATGCAAGGAAACAACATCATTAAAATGGCATAATAGTCAAACACACCAATGGACACTGATATACCCTGGAAACCCTGAAGGGAAAAATTAGCAAATGTTTATGTTGTTAAACATTTCGTGAGGGTGTTCACCCCTCACTCAATGGATGTAAGGGTGTCCATCCCTTAACCAATATTAAAATCTTACAAACAAATATCATCTTAAATTTAAACATAACTTACTTGAGGTCATTACATTAATCATGATATCATTTACCCCACAATTCCTCAAACATTGTGTCTTTGTGGCCTGGTTATTACCTATAGTGGATCATCCTGTAGTTGACAATCCCTCAATATGCATGGAACATTAGTTTTTTGCCTACCATAATTTTAAATATAATCCATCTTTCACATATTAAGTCACAATCCTTTCCTACAGTAACTATCATCAACAAATTCTGACACCATGATTATACAAAATATCTCAAATAACAATCTTTACTAGTTATACTTTAAACATATTTTCATGTTCTACTTTTTCACACATGCATAATAATGTTAAAAGATGTTATTGATATTTTTATTTTACACTCATCCTCAACTGCACAACCAATTTCTAACACATACATAAATAAAATGTATAAAGAGTATCGAGGAATGTCTTTTATGGACAATAAACATTCGTTAATCAAAATAACATAATTACAAAACATATATATTTATCTATGCATGTGTATGGTTATGAAACATGTCTAACCATCCAAATCTCACATGCATAAAGTAAAATACATAAAGATCACCAAGGTATGGTCATTTATCCATACTTGACATGCATCATAAGGAAGGGAAATAGTTACTTCTTCCCACAAGGACATGGTAATATTTAAAATAATCACCCTCATTATCACTATCTCTTCACACAAGAAGAGAGAAATCTTTCCAAAATATAAACACCACAACAACTATTATTTTTTTGCACAAGACACATTCTTTTCCAAAAGAAAAACCATCGTAACTATCCATATTTTAAAAGAAACTAGCACATTAGCTTTGATCTTTGTGCATGTAAATACATATTCTTTTTCCAAAAGAAATTAACATCATAGATGGTATTCTTCTGCATATGAACACATATTCTTTCTCAAGAAATCTAACACAATAGCTATTATTTCTACATGTGTATATTATAACACATATTCTTTTCAAGAAAACTAATATTATATATTATATTATGAGTTTTCTGAAAAAGAATATGTGTTATATACACATGTAGAAATAATAGCTATTGTGTTAGATTTCTTGAGAAAGAATATGTGTTATAAGGATATATCTGTTCCTCAATAAAACATACGTAATAGCTATTATTTTTATGCACGTAAGCATGTATTCTTTTCTAGGAGTCTAACACATAGGAACCATGCGAATAATTCCAAAAAATTTAATAAAATAATCTAGCTTTCCACACGTAATTTCCCTACAATATTTTCCAATAAAATAACATAGTTTTCTTATCTTTTATGTGTAAAGTTCACATGCATTCTTTTTCAAGAAAATAACATTACTAACTTATCTTTTGATGTGCATAAACTATGCAATTTTTTCAAGAAAAATAACATGGTTAATTTATCTTATCTTTCCATTGGATGGTTGGAGTTTGTTGATGGGCTAATTAACAACTACTCCTCTCCCATTCAATAACAAGTATTTAGTCAACAAAGTTCATGAAGGAAATGTAGTGAAAGCATCTATCCTCCCATTGAAAATGTTTCTTGAATCTTGGGTACCATCAACCCATTGACAATGATGAATAGAGTCTACCACAACCTTAGCATACCAACACTCAAATGAAAAATATGAGAGCTAAGTAGTATGTGGCATGAGACTTCATGGTCACGATCAAATAAGGAGCACAAGGGTTGAGGGAAGATATGCATGGCGTATTGTCTGAGTCTTCACACCCTACCTACACCAATATTGACAACAAAACCAAACACAAAATATTGTTGCACTATAATCTTCTGGCATCCATCTGCAGCTCCACTACCAAACATTGCTCAAAATAAAAGATGAAGGGTAAAGCAGGGGATGCCTTAAAAAAAATAAGGAGGTGGTCACAATATAGGCAATATCTTTTATAGTTTTGACAGCAACAAATTCTAGTGCAGAGAAAAAATACTCCCAAAATATGTTGCAACAATGTAGCAAAAAGACTACCTTGATGATGAGATTCAGTTAGGTTATTGGATGTCTTGAGGTGAGTTTAATTTGGATGTTTTTTAGTTTCACAAGTATTACCATCAATTATAACTAAGTCCTGGCAACAACCATTCAAATCACACTAAATAAATAAATAAATCAATAATAATTTTATGTTATTAAAATTATTATTTGCTTCAGGGATATCACAAGAGTAGTGAGATTACTTGAAATGTTTAAAAAAAAATTAACAATAATTTTTTCTCTTAAATTCTTTATATAATATATACATATATGCATAATTGACATTTAAATATTTTACATAATAAAGGCATTGAAATATTTTATGATTTTGTTCATATTAAATGTTATATATATTCATTTTAATGATATCAAGTGTGGAGAGAAAATCAAATTTCTTGATATGTAAACCCTTTTAGAGTGCAAAACTTGAAAAAGGTTTGCACCTCAAGATATTTAATCCCTCTATATATATATATATATATATAATATATAATATATATATATATATTAATATATATATATATATATATTATTGTTTAAATCACATTTTAAAATGCATGATACATGTCTTGAATGTCTCTTGATCACTTGGATTGTATAGGCTACACAACTTAAATGTGCAATTCCAACAATTTTTTACTATATTTTAGATAAATTGACCTAAAAATATAACCAAAATGTAAAATAGTGATATTACTTGGAATGGTTAAAAATATTTTAACCATAAGTTTACATTTTCTTTTTATTGCTTTACACCAATATAGATCAATCTCAATCACGTATCCACCAATTACCGAGAGAGATCAAATCCCTTAATATGTAAAGCTTTTTAGAGTGAAAAACTTGAAAAAATGTTTGCACCTTGAGATTTAATCCTTTCCACATTATATATTATATATATATATATATATATATATATATATATATATATATATATATATATATATATATATATATATATAATATATATATATATCGCCTTGAAATTCTTATTGAGCACTTGGATTGTATACACGAAGTAACTAATTTGCAATTACAACAAAATATTTGCTTACATTTTTAGACAACATTGACCAAAAAATATAATGAAAATGTAAAATAGTGAAATTACTTGAAATGATTAAAAATGTTATAAGCATAAGAATATAATTTTTTTAATTGCTTTACATAATATATACATATATGCATAGTTGACATTGAAATATTCTACATATGTAACATATTGTTTATATTAAAATGCTATATTTTATTTAAGTTATGAACATTAATATTACCTAATATGGCATAGTGAGATATTTTATTTAAGTTTTGGAAATATTTAATATTATATATATATTATATATATATATATATATATATATATATATATAATATATATATATATAATTGATATTTCATTTTTTAAAATTTTGATTATTTTGTCTTCCTAAAGTTGATATAAAACTATGTTATTTAAGAAAGACATTGAAATGCTTTGTTTATGACTTTGAGAGGGAAAGTAGAATATATTTTTTTACCATTTTTTTTAAGGTTTACCGATGGAGTTGAAACCAATACCTCTAAGGACCTAAGTCCTCATTCTCAAGGCGATCGTCAGTTGGGCTACCTCACGGGGTCTGTCAAATTTTAATTGAAAGTAACCAAATATGTATATCCATTTATGTTGGTTTTTAAATTGAAGTAACCAAATATGTATATTCATTTATGTTTTTATTATAGTCGACATTTCTTTTTTATTCAAATTATATATATAGAAAATGTATCAACTCCATGTTGAGCACAAAAAAAATCACACATGCGCCTCTCGACGCAATAACTAAATGTTAAAAGTAAAAATTACATTATAAATCAATGCCCTTTTTTCAAAATGGTAAACAATATTTCACACCAACTATCTGGCAAAGTGATTTACATTTTCAAAATTTTGGTTTGCGATGTATCCCAAAAATTTTCAAACTATTATTAGCCATATAACTATGTAAAACTCCATTAATGCTTTTAAAATTTCAATTCTTTTTACTTTCTTATAGTTTTGGTACTACCAACTAGATGTTGGAAACTTGACTATACTAAGAGAGGGGGGTGAATCAGTATAGTGCATTCATGGTTTTCACTTTCCAATTTATACTTTTCTTTTCAATAGTTATATGAACTATTAGATAAGCAACAATACACCATAGTTATATGAACTATTAGATGAGAAAAAATATATCATATGAATAGTATATTTGACATATAAACAACATTAAATCATAGCATAAGATTCAACACATAACATTAACATATGTGGACACCAGATATAATTGGAAACCCATAAATGGAAAAACCACGAATTTTTTTGTTGTGATGTAAATTCAAGCACCCATTGCCTCTTTACATCTGCTTTTGTAGGCACCCACCTATAGGAGGATTCAACCTCTTTTCTATTTTGCAAGCTACAACTTGCTGGAAGCACCCACTTCCACTTACAACAACTTTTGTAGGCTTTTGTGTATATATGTGGATTCTCTTTAAGAAAAAAACTATTGTTTTCGAATTTTGAGTACTATAACGGTTTTCATCACTAGACCAACTACTATCATTAGATACCTAAACCATGATGCTCCATGAATCCAATGTTCTTCTACACCTCCACAACAAAGTACTCCAAGTATCCTGATTCATAATGCCTCCTACACACCATTAACATTATTTTATAGAACTAATGTTTCGAGCTCTTTCCTACACTCAAACCATTCTCCACACTAGATGTTTTGTTCATTCTAGTTCAATCATGACAATCTTCTCATCTCACAGCCTCACCATTTCATGAATCTCAATGTCAAATTTCTTAAACTTGATTTTATTTTCTTTTCTCAACACCGTCTCCATTGATTTACATCTAAAAAAGAAACACAAATGACTAGGATAGAGTAAACCAAAAACTCGTGAAGGGGGTAAACAATCATTGCCAATAGAAATACAATGATTCTAAAAACTCATGCAGAGGGCCAAACAATCCCTGCCAACTACATTATTCTAAATACATGTTGTTATAAATTAAAGTACAACGTCAAATTATGAATGCACGATTCACAGGAAAGAACATTTATTGAGTGAAACAAGGATCTATAGTAAAATGGATCTCTTGCATTAATTGTTCAATCATGTTGATTGTATATGGATGATCTATGCTTATTTTTTACCTCTGTGACTTTGGATTGGTCATCTGAGGAGCATGCACTATATTTCACCAACATATTCAAATTCACAACTTTTTTTTTCATGCGGTAAACAATCTAATATATAGAACATTGAACAAGAGAGTTATTCATATCATTTTATGAATGGTATACTAGTAACTCTGGCCTCCATCATGACCTCCATTCCATGACATTCTAGAGATGTTGTCACCATGCCAGAGACTTGAACAAGGAACATACAATTACGATTTGTGTGTCATCACTGCACATCAAATTTGTTAAGAGGAGCACCACCGATCAAACCTTAATGCATACATCCTAGCATCGAATGCATATTGGTGTAGTTTGCTCTATTTTGGTAGAGTGTTAGTAGTCTAGTGATGTTCTGGCATAGCTATAGCTGCTCTCTGGCATAGGCTGTCCGGTTCACATATAATGCAATGCATAACATCATGATCTACACTAACTTAGCATCCTCTAAAATATACTATATAATGTATTACATAGTCCAACTTGTAAATCGGCTGACACATAAATGCTTACTAGATTTCTTGACTATTTGAATGCATATTGTGCACCACTTATGCTCCAATTCATGGTATGTAATGCATTCATAGTTATGTATCACAGATCCTTGACGATGTAATGCTCCACCTCAATGTAACGCTTGTGATGCTCTAACATCCATGTAACGCTTGTGATTCTCTAACATCCATGTAACAACTCTGTCTTGACTTAGAAAAAGGTATATATAATGCATAATGACTGATACCACATGTTTATGGGCTGACATATTCTCAATATCAATTTCTTGTAGTATTCATAACAAACATATTAGCTAAATAATTCCATTTCTATTCAATCCTTGTGAAGGAATTCATTCGACTCCCCCTTCCTTTATTGAGCGGTGCATCTAGCAAAGATGCCAATATGTGCATCTACTGCCATCCATCTCTAATATCCTCTTCTTGTTCATCTCCATGCCCGTCACATTCGGATCTTTATTGTCAAACATCCCATTCCAACATGGATCGTTCGATTCTTCATTGTTGTTCATAATTTGAAACTTCTTGTTTTGTAGTCTTCTCATTCCAAAGGATATATGATAGTTGATGAATTCTAAATGTTTCTTAACAAGGTCCTTGAAATGCCTCTCCTCAAGGTATTCCAACATAATGATGTTGGTGCCTCTACCAAGAACCTCCCCACTTGTATTTCTGGTAACACTAAATGATGAACCAACTTGAGTTTTCCAAATATATTTCTCATTGTCATTGTGTTTGGTGGTGACAACCACTTTCTCAAAAACAAAATATGCAGAATAAAAACCTACACCAAATTTCCTAATCAACCTTACAATCATTTCATCATTTTCCACCATCATGGTCGTTGCAATGTGGTCAAATGCCAGGGAAAGAAGGGCATGGACTTCTCGAATAACAATGACTTTTCTCTCATGTTGGTGGTTCTCAAATCTCTCCCACTAGAGATCAATCATATCCATAACCAAGTCATGATGTATTATGTGCATTGTTTTCATCATTGTCATTATGAAAGAAACAGGCATGACTGCTTCCTCTCTTCCTCCAACAAGTTCATAGGCGACAATTCATAGACGGAAATAATGAGATTTCTCTTATTGTAATCTAAAATATAATCCCTCATTACTTTGTGTATATTTATTTGAGCTTCTTTTATACATTTTTCAATTGGAAACCTCTATGGAATCAATTTTCCTAATGCCTATTTCAGGTACTTCTCCTTGGAGGACATATAACTCTCAAAATCAAATTCCACAGTCTTCTTTATTGCCACATCCATGGAAGCCATATTGGTCTATGCTAATGGATGGGAGGTGCCAGGAAGAATAATAGTAGACTCCACTTTCAACCCTCTCTTTTTTGTCCATCATCCTCATAAACCATATTCTTCTGCTGGTAACCCCGGTCATGGATGTTCAACAATTATCATGATCTTTGTAACCACAACTTCTAGGAAACTTCTTTGTCATTCTCTGCACCAACTTGTGTATGAATATTTTTGTTTCTCTAATGGAATGAAAGCTCCTGAAGCCTTGAGATCTATATTTCTCTTGTATATTTGAGATCTATTAGCATCTCAATATTGGGATTATGAAGATTGTTATAAATTGCACATTTTTACACATTTTTGGAAGGGATTTTTGCACTCTTTGGGAACATGATGCAGGAGCATCCAGACTTAGCCAACAATGTGATTGTATGTTCACATGTTGTGGCTGACAAGAGATGAATTTCATTGACTTGAGTGGTCATAATCAATTCTTAGTAGAGAGGGCTGGATCTCTCGAAAATTATCTTTACTCCAATTATTGTAATAATTAGAATATTGTTTTTAGAATAGGAGATAAGTTGTTAGTATAGGTGTGTATCGGAGCTTGAGAATAGGGATTTAATGGTTGAGTTGATAAAAATAGAGATTGAGTTGTCAATGCAGTTAGGATAGGATTTGATTCATAAAAAATGAAATAATGTAATGACAAAGAGATTAGATGATCGAGAACAGAGTGAGTAAGCAAGAGTTTGAGTGAGAGACAGGGTTTGAGATTGAAACAGAGGTCAGACAAATTGTTGTAATCCAACCGAGAGGGCCAAGACTATAATTTCCATTTTGTTGAATAATTGATTGAAGTGTGGTGTGGATGCATTGTTCTGGTGCAGAAATTCATTTGTAGCTGTGTATTGGTGTTCTGGACCCTAATCGGGTATTTTTCTCTGTTTAAACACTTTATTTAAAATCACAGTCAATTAGTGTTAAGGGTTAATATTGTACTTAAGTGCTAAACCTTTCCTTAAGCACCTTTCTTAAAATATGAATTAAGCACGTGGGTAGTATTTGGAAAGTGGTAAGTGGTATCTTGGACACCCTAAAAGTTGTAAACAATATTTCTAAATTTCATGCGATTAACCTTAGCAGGCGACACGTAGCACGAGAAAACTACTTTTCTCACACGC